>CAWUFW010008632.1:600000-866736 GCA_963921515.1 Calotriton arnoldi | reverse complement strand
ACTACCATTTACTCACCTATACAGTTATACACACACCAGCTCACTTACTCATACAAATACTAGCACATTCTTACGCTCTTATACAATCACTGATGCAAGCACACACTCATCCATACAGCCACTATCACAATCACTCACTCTCGCTTATAGCTATTTATATACTCCAACACACATATATACTGCCTTTCACATATGTAGTTACTCACACATGTACCACTGGGACATACATTCACTCACTAACACACTCTTACACACACTTACCCACCCATACAGTCTATCACAGATGCACTCTTGAAACCATCCACCCAGTGAATCACCCACTCACACATCTATGCACAGAGTTGCACACACCCCTCCCACACAAACACTCAGGCACCCATACAGATACTCAGACAAGCATTCAATAACTCATATAGACACTCATGTAGCTATTCACAAACACATGCAGCCACTTACACAGCAACAGACAGACGGATACAGACATTCACCCAGTTTAGTCACTAACCCATGCATTCAGTAAGATACGTTAAATCACTCACTTATAGAGTCAGTCACGCACCTACTAAATCATCCATACAGACACTTACACACCCACTCATTCTTCAATACGTCTTTTCCTATATATTTTAAAAATATTTAAACTTTACAGAAACACACAGTCACTGGATGATGTCATCAGTGATGTCATTTGAGATGTCATCAGTGATGTCATCAGTGATGTCACTGACCATGTCATGAGTGATGTAATATGTGACGTCATCAGCAGTGCATTGCGGGGCGCGAGTTATAGTTAGCTGGACTAACTATAACGGGGGAATTTCACGGGTTTTGTACGAGTGCAATGTCCAAGTAACTATAACTGTCCCTAAAACCTATGGTTTTTTCAGTGAATATATATATATATATATATATATATATTCACTGAAAAAACCATAGGTTTCAGGCACGTTATAGTTAGAAATAGCATTTAAAAAACCTTAGAAATTCACTGAAAAAACCACAGGATTCAGGGACGTTATAGTTAGTTGGACATTTCACTCGTACAAAACCATAGAAATTCCCCCGTTATAGTTAGTTCAGCTAACTATAACTCGCGCCCCCGCAATGCACTGCTGATGACGTCACATATTACATCACTCATGACATGGTCAGTGACATCACTGATGACATCACTGATGACATCTCAAATGACATCAATGATGACATCACTGATGACATCATCCAGTGACTGTGTGTTTCTGTAAAGTGTAAATATGTTTAATATATATAGGGAAAGGCGTATTGAAGAATGAGTGGGTGTATAAGAGTCTGAATGGATGATTTAGTAGGTGCGTGACTGACTCTATAAGTGAGTGATTAAAAGTAACTTACTGAATGCATGGGTTAGTGACTAAACTGTATGAATGTCTGTATCCGTCTGTCTGTTGGTGTGTAAGCGGCTGCATTGGTTTGCGAATAGCTACATGAGTGTCTATATGGGTTATTGATTGGTTGTCTGAGTATCTGTATGGGTGCCTGAGTGTTTGTGTGGGTGGGGTGTGTGTGACTCTGTGCATAGATGTGTGAGTGGGTGATTCACTGGGTGCATGGTTTCAACAGTGCATCTGTGATGAACTGTATGGGTGGGTGAGTGTGTGTATGGATGTGTTAGTGAGTGAATGTATATCTCAGTGGTACATGTGTGAGTAACTACATATGTCAAAGGCAGTATATATGTGTGTTGGAGTATATACATGGCTATAAGTGAGAGTGTGTGATTGTGAGAGTGGCTGTATGGATGAGTGTGTGCTTGTATCAGTGATTGTATAAGAGCGTAAGAATGTGCTAGTATTTGTATGAGTAATTGAGCTGGTGTGTGTATAACTGTATAGGTGAGTAAATGGCAGTGTGATTAATTATTTGCATGACTGACTAGGTGTGTGAGTACCTCTATGGATGAGTGGTGGTGTGTGAGTGTCTATATAGGTGTATGAGTGCATATGATAGTCCTGTACTGAGTGACCATAAGTATGAGTTACTGTACGGGTGAGGGAGTGGATGTGTGTGTAAACCTAAGAATCAGTGAGTGGGTATGTAGTTATTGGTGTTGGAGTGTCTATGGTTTTGAGAATGGCAGTCTGTAATTTAGAGTGGGTGTATCAAAGGTTATATTAGGGTGTGAGAAGATGCATCAAATTATCACATGGATGATGTCATCAGTGATGTCTTCAGTGATGTCATTTGAGATGTCATCAGTGGAGTCATCAGTGATGTCACTGACCATGTCATAAGTGATGTAATATGTGACGTCATCAGCAGTGCATTGCGGGGGCGCGAGTTATAGTTAGCTGAACTAACTATAAAGGGGGAATTTCTATGGTTTTGTACGAGTGAAATGTCCAACTAGCTATAACTTTCCCTAAAACCTATGGTTTTTTCAGTGAATTTCTAAGGTTTTTTAAATGCTAATTTCTAACTATAACGTGCCTGAAACCTATGGTTTTTCTGTGAATTTCAAAGGTTTTTTAAATGCTAATTTCTAACTATAACGTGCCTGAAACCTATGGTTTTTTAAGTGAATTTCAAAGGTTTTTTAAATGCTAGTTTCTAACTATGCCTACAGAGGTAGGACATGTGAAGAAAGAAGAAAAAAAGCACAGAAAGAAGTAAAAGAAATGCAGAAAGAAGCAACAGAAGTCCACAAAGACGAAGAAAAGTGCAGGAAGAAGCAAGACATGTGCAGAAAGAACCAACAGAGGAGCAGAAAGAGGCCTTGTTGCAAAATCATTCTGTGCCCACAACGTTTTCAGACGGGTACTGGTGGTAACTGACTCTGAGTAACCAGGCCTAGAGCCAGTGCTGTGCTAAAAGACACTTAGAATACAGTGAAAACACCTACATACACTAGGGAACACTATGCATTGGGGTACCCCTGTGATTAGCATGACCTCCTCTGTAAGGCCCTAGTACATAATAGGGCAGGGGGATTAAAACTACCTCTTAAAATGCGCCACGGGCGCGTTTGCACAGTGGTGAAGGGAGGTGGGGCCTGAGGTGACATGTGTGCAAACACGCCCTATGGCCGTTTTAAGTTGGGAGATTAAGTCCCCTTGAATCCTGAGGGTCCCTGGGGTCCAACTAGCCCACTAGGTACCTCCAGTAAGTGCTACAGAGCTGCATTGCAGAGAGGTGTAAAAAGGGGCGTGGCCTGGACCACCTCTCTGCAACGCAGGCCTGTGGCGCTTACTGGAGATACCTGGTGGGCTAGTTGGACCCCAGGGACCCTCAGGATTCAAGGGGACTTAATCCCCCAACTTAAAACACGCCACAGGGCATGTTTGCACACATGTCACCTCAGGCTCCGCCCCCTCCCTTCACCACTGTGCAAACGTGCCCCGTGGCGCATTTTAAGTTGGGGAATAAAGTCCCTTTGAATCCTGAGGGTCCCTGGGGACCAACTAGCCCACGAGGTACCTCCAGTAAGCGCCACAGAGCTGCATTGCAGAGAGGTGTAAAAAGGGGCGTGGCCTGGACCACCACTCTGCAACGCAGGCCTGTAGCGCTTACTGGAGATACCTGGTGGGCTAGTTGGCCCCCAGGGGCCCTCAGGATTGAAGGGGACTTAATTCCCCAACTTAAAACGCGCCACAGGGCGTGTTTGCACACATGTCATCTCAGGCCCCGCCCCCTCCCTTCACCACTGTGCAAACGCGCCCCGTGGCGCGTTTTAAGTTGGGGGATAAAGTCCCCTTGAATCCTGAGGTTCCTGGGGTCTAACTAGCCCACCAGGTACCTCCAGTAAGCGCCACAGAGCTGCGTTGCAGAGAGGTGTAAAAAGGGGCGAGGCCTGGACCACCTCTCTGCAACGCAGCCCTGTGGCGCTTACTGGAGGTACCTGGTGGGCTAGTTGGCCCCCAGGGATCCCCAGTATTGAAGGGGAATTAGTTCCCCAACTTAAAACACGCCACAGGGCGCGTTTGCAGAGTGTTGCTGGGAGGGGGCGGGGCCTCCGGCACGATCGCGTCTTTTTTTAAATTATTTTTTTAAGAAGGGGGGCTGTGTGGCCCCCCTTTCTTTCCTATTTTATGGGCCCTGGGGACCCCATCCCCCAGGGCCTGACCCCTATTTTTTTTTTTTAAATGGAAGGGGGCCGCGTGCCCCCCCTCCCGAGGCCATATTCGGCCCCGGGGACCCCATCCCCGGGGCATGGCCAGTGTTTTTTTTTTGTATTATTTTCTTTTTGTTGTAATTTTATTATGTGGGAGGGGGCCGCGTGGCCCTCATCCCTGGCCACTTCTGGCCCCGGGGACCCCATCCCCCGGGGCCTGGCCTCTGGTTGGGGACCGTGGGGGAAGCCCCAATGCCCCCACGGTCCCGCCGGCTCCCCGCGTCCTGCGGGAGCTGGCATTGCTTTTCCACATGGGCTGACATGCAGCTCCCCATGTGGAAAAGCAATCTGGTTTGAATTTTGGAAGAGAGAGCAGGAAACCTGCTCTCTCTTCCAAAATCCAAACCAGTGTTTGCTATGACAGGGCAGGAGCCGCGAGGCTCCCGCCCTGTCATAGCAAACAGCAGGGACACTGCAGGAGCCGGCCCTGGGGGGTAGCGGTCCCCAGGGCCATCACTGGCTCCAGGAGGGGGGCCACGCGGCCCCCCTCCCAACATCTGCACAGCCCCAGGGAGGTGGCGGTCCCCGGGGCGTGTGGGGGGGCTCGAGCCCCCCCCCCCCACACAGGTTTATTTCTTTTTTTTAAAACAAGCCCCGAGGGGTGGTGGTCCCCGGGGCTGCGGGGGGGCCTTGTGCTCCCTGCAAATAGTTGATAAAAGCCCTGGGGGTGGCGGTCCCCAGGGCTTGGGGGTGCCTTGGAGGCCCCCCCAACATTAAAAAAACGAGCCCCAGGGGTGGCGGTCCCCGGCAGCTGCGGGGGTCCCCCTGGGCCCCCGCAATTAAATTTCCCCATGCCCCCGGTACTTGGCCCACCCGGGGGCTAAATAATAACGAAGCGCTGGAGCCCACGCTTCGTTTTTTTTATTTTCGGCCGGATTCGCGCACCTAGCGCGAATTCGGCCGATTTAAAAATGCTTTTTTGGGCCCTGGGGGTCCTTGTGGGACCCCCTGAGCAGGCCTAGGGGGCAGGGTGTTTCTACCCTGCCCCCTTTTGTTATTTTTCACCTTTTGTTTTTCTGTTTTCTTGTGCCTCGGTTACTGAGGCACAAAATGGCTGCCAACACTTCCTGGTTTGGAGTGTTGACAGCCAATTAGAATAAAGCTCGTGATCGGGAGGGTGCGCGGATCCACCGCGGCCATAGATATTGAAACTTTTATTTTTTTATTTTCTCAGCAACTACTGAACGGATTTACACCATTTAAAAAAAGGTCTCTTTCTGAACCAAGGGCTACCTTTTTGCCAAATTTGGTGTAATTCCGTTCAGCAGTTTCGGCTGTAACCGTGTCTAAAGTTTCCTATGGGAAATTGATTTTCCGACCTCTATTTTTTGAATTTCTCAGGAACTACTGAACGGATTTACACCATTTAAAAAAAAGGTCTCTTTCTGAACCAAGGGCTACCTTTTTGCCAAATTTGGTGTAATTCCGTTCAGCAGTTCGGGCTGTAGCCGTGTCTAAAGTTTCCTATGGGAATTAACATGGAGAAAACATGTTTTGAGACCCCCTTTTTTCTCGGCCCCCGCTTGCCGAATCACCCCAAAACTTTCAAGACAGGAGCTGAACGGAGCGGGCTACGAGTTTTGAAAATTTCGCGAAGATTCGTCAACCGGCGCCAAAGATATTGAGAAAACAAAAAATGAGTTTCCTATGGAAACTAGGTCCTAACTATAACTATCTACTGGCGACCGCCAGTAGATAATATATATATATATATAATTAAAAGGTGTTGGCTAGTGCCAGTCCAGAAATACTGGAACTGATGATACAAATTCAATTATCTGTGTGTTTTTGTGTGTGTGAACACACATGCATGCATGTGTGTGCCGAGGCTCGTCTTCTTCCTAACCTCAATTTATATAGCAACTTTAAACCTTCCAATTTTCAAATGTACTTTGTATGTGTTTCGCAGTATACCAGTTTAGTATATTAAGTCGGGGTGAATGTTCACAATGTACATTTTAAAGGAATCTACGCATTGTAGTTTTCCTCCTACCATCAATAAAAATTCCCAGGATGGTGCAAGAAAATTTGCAAATCACAGCTTACCCTGTATACTTCTTCCACTCCTCCCACGTACTTTCTTGGATTATTTTCAGGGCAGAGAGCTTCAGGAGTAAAGGTGAGATAAAAATGGGTTCAGTCAGGAAAATATTTGTCCTTGTGGACAAATTCTTTACCCTACACCTGTATGAAGTATGTGGTTGTTTTGGATTGTTTGAGGAACCTTTCGACTCCATTTACATACTCCATTTACATACTTATTCCAATAGTTTTTGAGTTTAAATACATGTTTGCAAAAGGGTGAGAAAACACTTGGGGCCTGATTATGTTTCAGGCGGTGTGCACTTACCTCACGAAATTGTGATCTGACTGAGTCCTGGTAGATAGGTTTTTCCACACCTGGGGGCAGATTTACAATAAACGAACACAGCGCGGTGCAGCAAGTCATTTTGCTGCGCTGCACTGCGTTAGTTTTGAAGCACAGAGATGCAACATATTGACAACAATATGTCGCATCTCTGTGCTTCCCCCTGCACTGGTGCACAAACTGCTGCCATGCGCCGACACAGGCACCCTTGCACCATTTTGCAAGGATGCCTGCGTCACGGGGATGATTGTTTATATGCAGGAAGGATTCACTTCCTGCACATAAACAATCAGAAATGGCATTTTACAACTTCTCTGTGTGCTGCATTAGCACACATAGAACTTGTAAAACGTCATTAATTTAAAGGATTGTTTATGTACAGGAAGGGACACCTTTCTGTACATAAACAATCATTAGAGGTCATTTCTTCGTTCTATGTGTGCTGCAGAATGCAGCACGCATAGAAAGAGGAAAGAAAACTAGGAGAAATAAATATATTTCTCCTCGTTGTGCCTCCCTATGCCTCCCCTGGAGAGGCGTAGCATTCAGACGCATTTCCAGATTACGATTTCTTGTAAATCTAGAAATGTGTCTGGTTCCATGTGTGTTGCGTGGGAACACCCGCAGCAACACCCATGGAACGGCCTTTTCACGCAAAGTGCTGCGTGTAAATTGGCCGTATTTTCAAGGACAGGAAAAGCCACCCAGGGTGGCTTTTCACAAAAAGTGACGCACTGAGTAGCACAAGTGGCTTGTAAATCTGCCCCTTGGTTTTTTCAAGGTGTATGAGCACCTGATACGATTTTTGGAACAGGAAAAAATTACTAGACAAATTGCGTGACACATTTGAGTGCAGCAGCCAAGTATAATTTCTGTTTTGTTTTTTTCTCTCACAACGGGCTCATACAAGGCCCCCCCTGCCAAAAAATACTTTCCCCTGCCCTCACCGACTTCAACAACCCTGCTCCTTACCCCTTCCCACAGGGCTATGCATGCATTTACCACCTGCTTGGAGCATTTGGTAAATCTATGCAGTAATCCCCAATGGAATGGCGAATTCCATATGGTTTTATGACTGGCAAACAGCCTTAAAGGGCAGTTCATATTCCCATGAGGTTTTACTTCTGGTTGCATAGTATTTGTGCTAAAGCACTGCACAGTAACTGCAAAAAGTACTGCATTGTAACTGCAAAATCACATGCAATTTTACTGTTTCCCTAGTACTGAGCAACCTATAATCAGGGCCCTGAAAGGTATACAAATACCTACAGAGTAATGAATTTGTGGATGTTCCCTCCCTTCCCAATGGCCGCTCTCACCCCCTCTCCTGGGAATACCTATTTTCCACTTCTAAATAGGCAAACTTTAATATTTTTCTTATTCCTCGAGTGATAACATGCGTCCACAGAAGCAAATGTCCGCAGGTCCATATTCTGCTAATCAGGGTCTTCAATTTGCAAAGGCAGCCTGAATATTTGTACTTCCACAAGTTTGCAAAAAAAGTTTGTGAATAGGACCCAAAGGAACCATCTAACCACCTTGATCCCTCCATGCAGTGTATCTATTACCGCTTGCTCGTTTTTCAATTCTGAAAAATGAATTTATTAAAAATGAATACAAGTACACTTTGCATATAATTCCTTTTCAAATACTTTACATTAAGTCCGTACCAAACACAGAATAAATGCACCATACATCTTATCTACACTTGAAAACATATCTCTACAGTATTTCAGCTGTATTACTTTTTGTATTTATGAGCATTGGGAAGGAAACATTACTTTCCTTGCATACTTTTGCTTGTTCCTTGCTGTTGATGTATGTATTGTTATGAAGCTCAGTTTGTCTGCTGCATGTAAATGTTTCATTTGTGTGAACAATGTCAGTAATAAATGGAAGCATTAAAAAGAACAGCACAATAATACAGCCTAGCAGATCATGTACACAGAACAAAAGTCAATTTCCGCTGAGCATGCAGCCCTTACCTTCAGTGCAATCAACCTGAGTTCAATGCAGCAATTCTTCCAGAACTATCAGTCCAGTACCAGAGAGAAATGCCTTTCTTTGTTCGTTCACTTTCTCAGCTCAATTACCAGCAATTCATCATTCCCATGACTTGTAACTTGGTCAATGAGCATATTTCAATCTCTTTTCAACTGCTTTAGATTGGCAGGACAATTGCACTGGGGCAAGCGTGATTTGAGCAAGTGACATTGCAGTCCCAGTTCTCCATTCAGATTAAAGTAGCTCATTCATAATGTATTCCATGGCATAGGTACCTCTCACATCAGAGATGTAAGAAAGGAGGGATATTCTTGACACTGATTGCTGATTCAGAGTGGGGGGTGGAGGCTGGCCGACTGCAAAGACTGCTTGACTTATAATAAACTCTTAACACCTTTTGTCATTGTCTTCTTGTCCCTCAGTGTCACTTGCAACACCTAAAGAAATTAACTTGGAAAATTGTAAAGTAAGATTTCGTTCCCACTTACTAGTTTTTCTCTACTTGGGGCCCGATTCCGATGTCGTTCGGAAGGCCTCCGAATCAGATTTGGCTTTACCGGATCCGATTCGTAGCCCTTGTTTACGACCGAATCGTACACAGGCCCGGACGACCAAGTACGAGGCAAAGATCATGTACGCGCCAACCGAATTGTTTCTGAACACGATCATGCCCGTACGACTCGTTTGTAGACGAATCGTGCTGTGCAATGGAGCCGGATTCTGACCGAGCGAGTACGATGCACAATTCGGACAGCAGCTTTGCCTCGCTCTCAGCGAGACAAAACGGCTGTCGGAGGCGTACTGCGGGGGGACGTAGCAGGCCCCCCTTCACCCGGGGCCCTACAAATCTGTCACGAGTGGGTGCCCATAGGTCCCCCCGATCCAAGCATGCACAGTGTGGCGGTCACCATGGGGTGTCCACCACAGGGTGTACGCTTTTCCCCACCTACCCCTTTTTTGCTATGGGAGCCTGTGTACTCGTCTGTACGCAGGCTCCCATAGAGTTCAATGGAAGTCCGAGCGAATCGAGTCTGTATGCTTACGGATGCATCGTACTCGCTCGCTCGGACTCCCCGAGCACGTTTCGTCCGGAAAGCCCTCCGGATCCGAGCCGGTTGGAGGGCTTTCCGGACGAGATCGGAATCGGGCCCTTGGTGTTGTTTTCGAACTGTATAGTATACACCACAATGCATAACTTCTGAACTGAGTGGCACTCATCCTAAGTGTGAATCTTAGCTCACAGGTGAAGGTTTTGAGTGTGTATTCCTGGTGCAGCTTCTTTCATCAGGGATGATGCTCAGATAGGAGGCAGAGGAACGAGATTACAGCTCCAGTACAAAGTGCTCCAACTATTCAAGGGTATTGCTCTTCATCTCACTGTGACACCAACGCAAAACTCTCTGTCCATATTATAAAGATATCCTCGCACTTTTATGCATTGAAACTTATTTGCCACTCTACATGCCGCTTCACTTTTCCACCTTTTTCACAATGCCCACTGACTTATTAATGCCTCTCATGTACCAACCACATGGGATTTTCAGCCTTTCAGAACTGCTACTTTATCCCTTACTTCATTCAAGGATTCCAACTAGAACACTGATCCTTGTGTATGTCACCCCTTTTATCCTCTTGTTTACTGTGGACTGTATTTCATTCATGCATCTCTTGCTTAATTCTGAACCTAATTTAATCTGTACCAAAAAAGTTCTACCCATAGCCATCAAACTAAACCACACCTACGATTGTCTGGCAAGGCTTTCTCTTGTACAATCCTGTAACCCACTAGTTTCGAGATAGTTTAATGCTTTTCTTTAAAGGTGTTTGCCAACCATTGAGGTCAGATTGAGGAACTTCAGTGTCCAACTTTCTAACTGGCTCAACATTAGTGGAGCCGATCTCTATATGCTTGGTTACAGTTCTCAAGAACTTTCCTTTTCTCTGGCAAATGATTGATCAGGTTGTAGGCTATGAGAATGGTCTCTGTTGCCTTATTTCCTGCAAGATTGTCAAATTGTTGCAGTACTACAAATAGGTGAGTGTCCACCTCCCAAACACGTGCTCTTCAGTAGCAGTCATTATCTAGCTATCCAGTATCAAATACTGTGATTGATACTGAGCAAAGTATTGATTAAATAATTCTTCTTGTTCCACAGAGTTTTTAAAAGTTCCCACTTACGCATTCAGTTTCAAACTCCGATCATGCACTTCTTGTTTTACTAAGGTGACTACAAAATGCGGGCTCTTGATTCACACACTTTACATTGTCCTTTTAAATTATGTTCCCCTCTTTTTAAACAGTGGCCTTGTGTAAAGCATCTCCAGACATCATCTCCCTTGAATAACCACCATTTTTGGGATCCTCAAATCTAAAAAAAACATATTACTTCTTACAACTACCCATCCCTGAACCCTTACTCACCTTACACCTGCCCATACCTGTACCCTACAAACCCCTTACCACCCTTTACCTGTACCCATCCCTGCAACCTAAAATCTCGCCATGCACACTGTTGTCATTAATGATGTCATTACAGATGTCAAAGTGACAGCATCAGTGATGTCATGGAACATGTCATGAGCGTTGAAATGAGTGAAGTGATGAACAGTGCATGGCAAGGACGCAAGTTATAATTACTTCAGTTAAATGTAACTGGTGAATTTCAGCATTTTGTTTGAGTTTAAAACATTATGTTTTAATTGAGGTTTTCACCTAAGCATAATGTCACTTTACCCTTTGTTTTTTTCAGTGAATGTCTAAGTTTTTTAAAATGTAAAGTAAGATATTGTTACCAGACCTAACTATAACGTCACTATAACCTTGATTTTTTCCAGTGAATTTCTGAGTTTTCTTTTAACGTGAAGTAACAATATAAAGAGATGTCATTTTTAGTAACGCAGACCTACTGTCTTTGTAAGAGTCAAAATACCAAAATATAAAGACAGGCCTATTGACTTTAGCAAGAGATCAGTAGATCTGAATCAACCTATATATAACAGACATATTGGCACTGTCAAAAAGTCACCACAATAATTTATCAATAGCCATACTCCAAAGAAATCTTCATAAATACACACATGCAATGCATAATAATTCTTCTCTGGAAAATAATACAAATTAAGCATTTTTATTCCAAATAACTCTAAATGTGTGCTTGAGTCTTTCTTTCACCCTCTTAATGCCACAAACCACAACCTTACAACCGATGAAAATGTTGCCTACAAGCCAGTGAAAGAGCACACAGCTCCAGCTGGAGTGCTACAAAAAATTATGTTAAGTTCTCCTGATGTCATCCATTTAATGACCCAGAAGACTTACAGTTTAAAAAAAAATCCTGCAGGGCTGCTTTGCTTCCTATGGCACCCCAGAACACTAATGTAACAAGTTGGTGGATCCCCTGGCTCAATTGGGACACCACAAAACTGAGACAAATATGTAAATGACCCCTTGAAGGGCATTATGGGGCATTTCTGGCTGAAAGTAGTAAATAATAAATTAGCACCTCCTGCTGTTCATCTATTCATTATATTTCAATTATTTTTGGGGACATCCATACTCCTTGTATTGTTGGTGGCTGCGGTGGGAGCCTCAAGGTCTCCACAGATCCTGTCAGCTGCCGAGCCAGCACCCATCTTGAGTGCTGGCGGGAGGCAGCCTTACCTTTGTCCATGGGCACCCGAGGCAGGAGCTATAATTACTGTGGGCCCCTGGGGAGGGGCTCTGTAGGGCCAATAAATGCCTCAGGGAGGGATTGCACACACAGCCCCCCCTTCCCCAATAAATAAAATAAAATTGGCCCTGGGGGATGGGATCCCCAATGTCTTTCCCAGTTCGTAAACGGGGGCCCCAATCGTGTGCCCTTCCGCAATATATTTAAAAAAAAGAGAAGCACCTACCCTCTGGTCCTAGCCCACCCTGGGTGGCATTTAATTTAAAAGGGTGAAACTGTTTTTGGGCCCAATATGGCCCTCTGGGTTTCTACCACCAAGCCTGGGAGGGGTAAGGGTACCCATACCCTGCCCTCTATATGTTTCTTTATTCTTTTCTCAGGACATGGAAACTGAGTCCCTGAGACCTAAAATGGCTGCTAAACATCTTTGTTGATGTTTGGCAGCCAATCAGATCTTATCTTTTGATCTGAGTGAGCTGTGGTACTACAGCATCTCTATATATACGTAAATTGTAATCAGGATTGTTTTTGTGCAGGAAGGGACAACTTTTTGCATGAAAACAATCCCCTGTGGCACTTTCCTCTTTCTATGTGTGCTGCAATATGCAGCACACATAGAAAGAGGATTGAAAGAGGATTGACGAGGAGAAATACAAATATTTCTCCTCGTTATGCCTCACCAGGGAAGGTGTAGCATTTTGACGCATTCCCAAGTCTACCAGTAATTGTAAATCTGGGAATGCACAAAATCCATGGGTGGATGCGTGGGAACACCCATGCTCCACCCATGGAACACCTCCCTGTGGCAAAGTAACTCAACGCAGAATTTTGTGCTGTGTTGCATCATTCCAGATTTATCAGGCCACTCAGGGCCATGCAAGGTGGCCTTGCGTGGCTTGATAAATCTAACTTAGTAGTTGCATCACTCTTGCATCCCATTGCATGGTGCATGGGTGATGCAACTCTTTGATATATATGCCCCTAACTTTGTGCCAAATTTGGTGTAATTCTGCTCAGCAGTTTATTGATGTTCAGTTTGCTGGGTGAAAAAGCGTTTCAGGACCCCTCCCTTGTTCTTGTCCCACTAGACGATCACCCCGAAACTTTCCAGGAAGGAGAAGAGGTGGATGAACATTGTTTTTGAAAATAATTATTAAGATTCATCAAATGGTTCCAGGCAGGACAAAGTAACTGTGACAACTCCTCCCGCAACCAGGATGGCTGCTGGCTGGTGAGCTGACAGCGGCTGTATGAGCCTTAGGACTCTCCTAGCGAACCCCAACATTACAGGAAAGATGTGGGTTCCCTGGGTGGGCTCCTGGGCACTCATGGCAAATTGATGGCCAGTGGGAAGCTGGGTACCCGTTTGTCCTATGCGGGGGGTTGGGTGCAGGGAACTGCAGAATCCAACGGTTAAAGTGATTTTATAGTCAGGAATTGTAATGATATAATGACATTAAAAATACTTACAAATTCACTGAATACACTAAAGGTTAATAAGATGTTATAGTAAGGTGAAAATGTTAGTTAAAACATACCTTTTTAAGCTAACAAAACCACTTAAGTTTATCAGTTATAGTTATCTCACCTAACCAGAACTCATGTCCTAAAGTAACTATAGCTCATGCCCTCGCCATGCACTGCTAATTACCTCCCATATTACACCACTCAGGACATGTTCTATAACATTATCGATAAAAACACTGCAACATCTGAAATGACATCATAAATAACAACTCAGTGCATGTTTTAGTGTTATTTCTCTATAGTGAGTGCCAAGACATATGCTTACATATGACATGACTTAACCCTCTCACACACACAATGAATGATCTGCACATGCTAATGGGATAGACTTTAAGAGTGATGAATAGTAGTGTTGGAGGGCCTAGTAAAAACATTTTGTGGGTCAATGCATCTGCTGCAGGTGTTGTGTGCAGCTGTCAGGTCAAAAGTTAGAATCCAATCAAGGCTGATTCAATTTTGCAACCAGCCAGGCATCGGTTACAGTTGGATGTGCTGCATGTTGTTCTCGGAGCTACAAGTCTGTAAAACTGTAGCAGCAAGTAGCATTTTATATAAGCTATCAACTATGTCAGTGCTTTATAAGGGAGGCTTTAATAATAATAATAATGATGATTATTATTATTATTATAATCAGCAGATTTGTAGAGCGCACGGCTACTTCATTGAAGTATTCCAATGCTAGGATTCTGCCGAAAAGGGAAAGGCTGCTCAGATGGAAGCAACGGAGGCTAAAAAGCCAGGTTTTTATCTGTTTCTTAAAGGATGCTTCAGACGGTGCCTGCCTCATTTTTTAAGGCAGAGTATTTCAAATCTTGGGGGCCAAATATATGAAAGAACTGCCTCCTGTCTGGCTTTGGGTCATTTTGGGACCTGAGCTAACCTAACATCAGATGATCTTAAGTTTCTCCCCAGAGCCTATGGTTGATCAAAGATTGGAGATATCGTGAACTGAAATTTGACAAAGCCTTGTAACAGTAGCAAAGGGATTCGACATAGATCAGTTTCTTGATCGGAAGCCAATGCAGATCTCTCAAGTGTGCCCCTATAAAAGCAAGTCTGGGAAGCTTCAACAACAAATGAACAGTAGAGTTTTGAATACGCTGCAATCTCTTAAGTCTTGTTTGTGAGAGCCACAGATAAAGAACATTGCAATAGTCAAATCTGGAGATGACCAAGGCCTGGATGACAGTGTTCTGAGCTGACAAAGGTAGGAATCCCAAAATCTTCTTAAGGATTATTAACATCCTGAAGCATTTGCCAGCTAGAAGATTTACTTGGCTGTCAAACAACAGTTTGTAATCTAGCCATATGTCAAGATTTTTGACATTTTGTTTTTGGGAGGGAAGAGGGCCCAGACTGAGAGACCAGATATTGGGCTGACTGCCCAGAATCAGTACCTCAGACTTATCACAGCTTAACTTTAAGCAGTTATTATCCATCCACTTTACTACTTCCAGGAGACACAGACTCAATTGAGAAGCAGTATTGCTGATATTTTAGGAGAGAGTGATGATCAACTGCCTATTGCCCACATTAGAAATAATAGTGAAGCCAAATGCTTCAATAAGATTAGCCAAGAGCCGGACATAAACATTAAAAAGAGTTGGACTCAGGAAAGACCCCTTCGGAACTCCTTGTTGCAATGCAAAAACTTTCAAATTAAATGAGCTTAGGGAGACCTGAAATAGCCTGTCTTGCAGGTAACAGGTGAACCAAAGCAGAGCTCATTGCCAATGCCTCTTTCCCTCAATCTTTTTTAACAAATGATGACTGCTGCGGAGCCGTCTGAATCCAAGATGCAACACACCTACTTAGTGGCCGGTAGCAAGGCAGATTCTGTACTGTAAGATGGGCGAAAGCCCAATTGGGACGAGAAACACCCTTTACAACGTGTTTTTACCACGTTGTACCTTTACCATGCTTTTTTTATCACGCATATTTTTAGAACACATATGCTTTTGCAACGTATGCGTTTACCATGCATTTAAGGTAAGTTCAGGGGTGTTTATATATAAATAAATATATGTAAACAATGCGTGGTCAAGGCATACATTGTAAAAGCATATGCGTTCCAAAACAATGCGGGATAAAAAATGTGTGGTAAAGGCATGCAGAGTATTTCCCTGCGTTGTTCTCTTATACAACCGATTGGGGAAGAAAATTATTACTTTCTAAAAGGTTTGAAAGTTGCTTATGTGCATGCTTCTCAGCAATCTTAGAAAAGAGAGGCAGCAGGGAAATTGGATGGTAGTTCTCAGGCTTAAGAGGGTCAATGGTTTCTTTAATATTGGATCTACCATTGCATGTTTCCAGCCCTGGAGTACAAAGCCTGTGGCTAAAGAACGAATCAAAAAGGCACACAGAACTGGATAGATCACAGCCGAACCCTGCTCTAAAATGCGTGGGGATGCAGGATCCAGAGGGGAACTAGATTTAACAGAAGAGCAGAGAGAGGCCATATTGGCCAATTGAATAGCATCAAATTTCAGAAGCCTATAGGGTTCATCAGATATGGTAAACCAAGAACTCAGACATGGAGAGTTTTTAGCTTCTGCCAGAAATGAGGTGTAGATATTTTTACTTTTTGGGAAAAGAAATAAGCCAAATCTATGCATCTCTCATCAGAAGGTGAAATGGCAGAGGAGACTGGGTATAGTGAGGTTAATGACAACTTTTGACAAATTCTCTCTCAAGGTGTTGGTTCCCTTCTGGATTTTTACTGCAAAAAAAAATCTATATATTTGCCTAATTGAATGATGGTAAGTTTTCAAGGGTGCTAGATAATTTTGCTTGCATGTCAGCTTATAGGACTTTCACCATAATCGATCAAGGCATTTGCATTTTTAGTCATGGTGGATACCTCCTTATTAAATCAGCAGGCCGAAGGCTTCTGTCTTAGAGATGCCCGCTTAGTAAAAGGAACTGTTTAATCTAAGGGCAAGGCATCCAGCTGTCAATTGCTTTGTTGGCTTTGTCCAAATTCCCATCTAAGATAGGTTTCCTGTTGTCTAGTACTTGACAAAAGTGCTTGGGAACAAGCTTAGTCCGCTGATGCAACCATACAGGAGGAGGTATAAAGCTAGCTGGTATCCCTCTGAACCTTATCAAAATAGGGTTGGTGGAATGATCCAACCAATTCAGAGGAATAGAACCTTTGACCTCCAAAATGTCTAGATTCGAGAAGACCAGGTCAAGAATATGTCCGTACCTGTGTGTAGGGCATCACAATTGTTATATGAGTTGTAGACTCTCCAAATCCCCCGTCAAAGTTTTAATCACCGCACAGCTAATGTTTTCAAAGTGCAAATTGATATTGCCTAATAATATACATTTGGAACGTTGTGGTAGTAGAGGAATAATAGTGTCAACTAGGGTATTAGCGAAATTAGACAGGGCACCCAGGGGACGGTAGATCAAAGCCCCTGACAGGTTGACATTTTTGGTAAGTTCTAGAGGGAAAGAAAACGTTTCACATCCCTCTATCTTTAACTTGGAAAAGGAACACAGAAACCCCTGTTTAAAAATAATCACTATCTCGCCCCCTCTTTGAGCGCCCCTGTCCTGCATAACAATTGCAAACTCCTGTGGAATAGCTTATAAAATATCAGGAGCTGAATCATCCTTTAACCAAGTTTCTGTTAAAAACAAAGCATCCGGTACATGATCGCTAATAAAGTAAAAGATATCAAGTTGTGTTGTACCAAGGATCTGCAATTTATAGAAAAAAGCTTAACAACTGTATGTGTCGATTGTGACTGGCTTGCCTCACCTAGATTTAAAGGTGGGATATTAGTCTAAAAATTGCAGTAATTACAATGTACCTCATTTATCTCAGGATCCTTGGAGTTAGCACTCAATGCTGAAGGAATTGGGTGACATGAGTGATGTTCTTGCCCAGTACAATGTATAGAATATGGGTTCAAAAGACCAGGGATCCTGGCCTAGGGAGCCATCAGGGCGTGGACGGGTGTAGATGGGCTTGCCTTTGACAAGCCTTCGGCGCTCCAGCGGTGCATCTGCTGCACGCATCCATAAATTAAAGTGTTTAACTACCTCAGAAATCAGCTTTCACTATTGTAATATTGAAAACAGTTTTAGGAAACCAACCAAAAGTGTTGTTGAGGTAAATGGGGAGATGGCATGATTTTTAGAACTAACACAGCTTCTTTCAAGTCTGCAATATTTAAAAATGGATGTAAGTGTAAAACTGAACATCCTTCTTTTTTTTTGCAGAGTTTTATATATCGCGAACTTGACCCGAATCGGGTATCAGAGCGCTTTACATAGCACCAATTACGTTACATGAGGACACACATTCATTTTTGCTAGGCACGGGGAGATTAAGTGATTTGCCCAGAATAACAGGATGTTCAGCGTCATTGCCGAGACTCGAACCCAGTTCCCCAGAGACTCGAACCCAGTTCCACAGATTCGAGGTCAACCGCCCTAGCCGTTAGGCCAACTCCTCTTCCCCCCGAGAGGAGATCAAGTTAATCACTCGCTTCAAACTAACTGAAATCTTCCTACTTCTGGCCTCTCACCCTGAAGGTGTTGAAAATTACACTGCATTAAAGGTGCAAGATCCTTCAGAAAGTAGAGGAGGTGCATACTTTGAAGAATCATATCAATTGCTAGGGCATGGCAGTGAAGAACAAACACTGATAATATATTGCTTGCTGACCTGCTACTCAGTAAAATAGCCAAAAAGGCCAGAAGCTCTGTTCATCTGCACAGAGGAGCTATGAGCTATGAATGGGCCTCTTGTTTTTGTGAGATTACTTATGCCAACAACACGACCCATCCCTAGTTGCCCCCTGAAATGAAATGAAATAGTGTATTTGATATAGCGCACAGCTACTCAGACTAGAGTGTCCTGGCACGTGACAGCGGAAGAAGAACATGCGTGAAAGACCCATTAGTTATGAAAAAGCCAGGTTTTTAGGTCCTTCCTGAAGGATAGTAGGTCTGTGGTTAGTCTCAGAGACTCAGGGAGGCTATTCCATAATTTTGCGCCTAGAAAGCCGAAGGATCTGCCTTCAGTGCGGGCACGGCATATTTTGGGCACGATGGCCAAGTTGGCATTAGACGATCTTAGGGGTCTATCAATCAATCAATCAATCATGTCACTTATAAAGCGCACTACATACCCGCGAGGGTCTCAAGGCGCTGGGGGAAGAGGGGGTGGTGCTGCTACTGATCGAAGAGCCAGGTCTTGAGGAGTCTTCTGAAGGCCAGTAGGTCTTGGGTCTGTCGGAGGTTGGTGGGGAGGGTGTTCCAGGTCTTGGCGGCGAGGTGGGAGAAGGATCTGCCGCCGGCGGTCGTTTTCCGGATGCGGGGGACTGTGGCGAGGGCGAGGCTGGTCGAGCGGAGCTGGCGGGTGGGGGTGTAGAAGCTGAGTCGTCTGTTGAGGTAGGCTGGTCCGGAGTTGTGGAGTGCTTTGTGTGCGTGGGTGAGGAGCTTGAAGGCTATCCTCTTGTTGACAGGGAGCCAGTGCAGGTCTCTCAGGTGGGGTGTGATGTGGCTGCGTCGGGGGATGTCGAGGATAAGACGTGCAGAGGCGTTCTGGATGCGTTGCAGCCGTCTCAGGAGCTTAGCCGTCGTTCCTGCGTAGAGGGCGTTTCCGTAGTCCAGCCTGCTGGTGACGAGGGCCTGGGTGACTGTTTTTCTTGTTTCGGTGGGGATCCACTTGAAGATCCTGCGGAGCATTCGGAGGATGTTGAAGCAGGATGAGGAAACGGCGTTGACCTGCTTAGTCATGGAGAGGGTGGCGTCGAGGATGACCCCTAGGTTGCGTACGTGGTCGGTGGGTGGCGGGGCTGTTCCCAGTGATGTTGGCCACCAGGAGTCGTCCCAGGCTGAAGGGTTGGAACCAAGGATGAGGACCTCCGTCTTGTCCGAGTTCAGCTTCAGGCGGCTGGTCCTCATCCATTCGGCAACGGCCTTCATTCCTTCGTGGAGGTGGGCTTTGGCGGTGTGAGGGTCTTTGGTGAGGGAGAGGATCAGCTGGGTGTCGTCGGCGTAGGAGATGATGTTGAGGTTGTGCTGTCGGGCGACGTGGGCGAGGGGTGCCATGTAGATGTTGAACAGCGTTGGGCTGAGGGAGGAGCCTTGGGGTACGCCGCAGATGATCTTGGTGGCCTTGGATCGGAAGGGGGCGAGGCAGACGCTTTGTGTTCTGCCGGAAAGGAAGGATGTGGTCCAGTCCAGGGCCTTCTCTTGGATCCCGGAGTCGTGAAGGCGTGTTCGTAGTGTGTGGTGGCAGACCGTGTCGAAGGCGGCTGATAGGTCCAGGAGGATGAGGGCTGCTGTTTCTCCGTTGTCTAGCAGGGTCCTGATGTCATCGGTGGTGGCGATGAGGGCGGTTTCGGTGCTGTGGTTGCTGCGGAAGCCGGACTGGGAAGGGTCCAGGATGTTGTTCTCCTCGAGGTAGCGGGTCAGATGTTTGTTGACGATTTTCTCGGTGACCTTCGCGGGGAACGGGAGCAGAGAGATGGGTCGGAAGTTCTTGAGGTCCTTGGGGTCTGCCTTGGGTTTCTTGAGTAAGGCGGTGATCTCGGCGTGCTTCCAGCTTTCCGGGAAGGTTGCTGTCTCGAAGGAGATGTTGATTATTTTCCGGAGATGGGGCGCGATGGCTGTACTGGCTTTGTTGAAGATGTGGTGAGGGCACGGGTCTAGCGGTGAACCGGAGTGGATGGTGTTCATGATCTCGCTGGTGTCCTCGTCGTTGATGTTGGTCCAGGAGAGCAGGCGGTTGGTGGTTGTGGGGGCAGTGGTCTCGGTGGTTGCCGGTGGTTGCCGGGGTGGTTGAAGCTGTCGTGGATGTCGGCGATTTTGCGGTGGAAGAAGGTGGCCAGTGAGTCGCACAGGTCTCGCGACGGCTGGATGTCGTTGGTGTTGGAGCTGGGGTTGGAGAGTTCCTTCACGATGTTGAAGAGCTCTTTGCTGTTGTGTGCGTTGTTGTCTAGGCGGTCTTTGAGTGAGGCCCTTTTGGCGGATCTGATGAGGTGATGGTGACTGCGGGTGGCGCTCTTGTGGGCGGCGTAGCTGTCCGCTGTCCGTTCGTGGAGCCAGATCTTCTCCAGTTTTCGGCATGTTCGTTTGGACGCCTGGAGGTCTTCGGTGAACCAGGTGGCTTTCTTGCTGGTGTGGCTGTTGGGCGGATTCTTGAGCGGGGCGAGGGTGTTGGCGCAGTCGTCGATCCACTGTCTGAGGTTGCGGGCGGCGGTGTCGGGGTCGGAGGGTTCGGCGGGTGGGCTCAGGGCGAGGGTTGTGGTTAGCTGGTCTTCCGTGACTCTGCTCCAGCAGCGGCGAGGCATTTGTTCGGTGCGGTGGTGCGTGGTGGGCTTCCTGTAGGTGAAGTGGATGCAGTGGTGGTCAGTCCAGTCTAGATGTAATGTAGCGATCTACGCGCTTATTCAGGTAGCCGGCGCCTAAGCCGTAGAGAGCTTTAAAGAAGATGGTCATCGCTTTGAAGTCAATCCGTTCCTTTATGCGAAGCCAGTGTAGAGACTTTAGAATAGTGGTCATACTAGATCTGGGTTTAGACCTCAAGATGGCTCTGGCCGCCGCATTTTGTAACACTTTCAGGCGCTGGATAAGAGATTTGGGAAGACCGAGGTACAAGCTGTTGACATAGTCAAGTTTTGACATCACCAGAGCCTGCACTACGATCTTTCTGCTGTCAAGCGGTAACAGCGGCAGGAATTTTTTAACATGCGGAGTATACCAAACCAAGCACCAGTTAGATTTTGGATCTGAAAGCGCATGGAGAGTGTCTTGTCTATGACAATTCCTACGTTTTAGACTTTCTCCTATTCCGTGGGTGGGGGCGGCAGATCTTTTGGCCACCACGAGCTCCAGTCAAGCGTTTCCGGTTTACCAAAGAAAACAACTTCAGTTTTGTCAGGGTTACACTTTAGCTGATTGATCTTAAGCCAATTGAAAACCTTTGTGAGGCAAGACCTAATCATTGCCCCGTCAAAGTCGGTTCCTTTATTGCATGCAAAAATCAGCTGAGTGTCATCTACATAGGAACTAATTTTGCCGCCCTCTTCCTACACCAGAAATGCAAGGGCAGATAGATATATGTTAAAAAGGGTAGGACTGAGAATGGAGCCCTCAGGGACACCTATGTTCATGGCCGGAACCGGGGATGAGAAAGGGGGGAGCCAGATGTCCTGAGATGTGTTTTCCAAGAAGGAGGACAACCATGTTAGGGCAGTCCCCCTCGGGCCGATGTTAGCAAATCTATCCAAGAGCCTCTCCTGTGGGACCGTATCGAAGGTCGCTGACAGATCGAGCAGTATCAGAACAGCCTTGCCTCCCTGGTCTAGCTTACCCTTGATAAATTCAGTCACTTCCAGCAGAGCGGACTCCGTACTGTAGTTAGCCCTAAAACCGGATTGGGACTCATGAAGAAGCTTCCAATCTTCAATGTGTTTTTGGAGGGCCTTGTTTACATGCTTCTCTAATACTTAAGAGAGGGCCGGAAGAAGGGAGATTGGCCTGTAGTTGGTAGGGTCCGTCAGTTTGGCGTTAGCCTTTTTTATAAGTGGAAGAATCTTTGCTTGCTTCCATAATTTCAGCATATTGCCTGAGGAAAGGGAAGCATTAAAGAGCTGGTTTACCGTGGGGTTTCTGGTGGAAGCTAATAAGTTCAGGATGTTCGCTGGACATGGGTCGGTAGGAGAGCCAGACTTTGGAGAAGAGTCAGTGATTCTTCCAGCAGAAGCTCAGGGAAAGCTGGTAAAGACGGGGGATCCAAAAACTGAAATTTGCTAGTTGCACTGTGGTAAAAGGTCAGTTCTTCCTTTGAGATGCTAGCAAAAGCTTGTCGGATCAGTGAAATCTTTTTGTGGAAGAATTGAGCTATCTGCTTAGACCATTCTTCCGTGCATGGCCCTTCCTTTGTGCCGGCTTTCGGGGAGGTAAAGGAATTAACTATGCTAAAGATTTTCTTACTCTTATTTTGGGAATTTTCTATCGTGATTTGAAAGAAGTTTTTCTTGGCTGCCTTCACGAGAATGTAGTGAGCTTTTAAAGTATCTTTGTACACCTTCCTGTCCTCTTGTAAATAGTATTTATGCCATTTCCGTTCCATTTTTCTACAGTTCTTTTTGCTGGATCTGAGGGAGTCGTTAAACCATGGAGCCGGTGGGGCCGACCTCTTAGAGGAGCGGAAAACAACTGGTACCGCTACATCAATGCTGGCTCGGAGCCATGAATCTATTAAGAGGGCGTCCATGTCAGGGCTGCCAAACAGCTCCGGAGAGTAACGACCGAGGGCATCTGCAAGCATCGGATATTTTATGGAACGCCCTGTAATTAGGGACCCTCTGCCCTGAGTTAGCCTGAGGGGCTGTGGCAGAGTTGGGAATGATGAATCTTAATAGTAGGTGGCCTGACCAGGTAATGGGTAAAGGTAGGCTTACCGATATGTCAAAGTTGTGAAAGATTTGGTCTAGGGAATGGCCCTTCTCATGGGTGGCCGAAAAAATAGATGGAATCATATTGCAGGCCTGCAGCGTCTCCAGAAAGGAGGTTGTTAAAGGTCTTTTCTTTTATCCATATGTATATTAAAATCTCCCAGAATAAGGCAGTTGTTATATTTTAGGGCCAGTGAGGTGGTGGCTATATTTAGCGTAGTGATAACATTTCCAATTGCACCGGGTGGTCTGTAAATCAGAAATCCTGCAATGCTTTGATGGGGGGATAAGGTACAATGGAAGCCTAAGGACTCTGCGCCCTCAATGTTTTCCATCAGGATGGGGGAGAAGTCCAGTTTTTGGTTGTAAATTATGGCGACGCCGCCCCCCTTCCCACTGGATCGGTCCATCCTAAGGATTTTGTAACCAGTAGGGATGGCCGAGAGGATAGGGTTGGAGGCTTCAGACAGCCAGGTCTCGGTGAGAAATAAAAGTTCAGGCTGTTCGTCTAGGAGTAGGTCATGAATGTGTAGTTCATGCTTTTGCATAGAGCGACAGTTTAAAAGGGTGACCTTTAAGGCCTCTGTTATATTATTATTTTTACGCTTATTGTTGAGAGAGAGGATCTTGGGTGCGAGTTCTCTGGGCTGGAGGAGAGACCAGTTGCACTCTTTGCATCGAAAGCCTTCCTCCGAGCTAGGATCTGCCGCTGTGCACTGACATAGTGGTAGCCGCCTAAGGCTGAGCAGTTTTCCCTATTGTAATGCAGTGGAAGACTCTCGTCAGTTGGGAACTGGGCAGCATAGCCAGCGCCGGACGCCTCCGGGACGCTGACGGGCGCAGACGGGCTAGCCTTTGGCACGTCTGTTTGCATCGGGAATATTTAGGCAAATGCCTTTGATGCAGACTGGACCGCTAACGCAGCAGGGAAAGCAGAAGTGAGTGGGCGGAAGTGAGGAGACCAAAAAATAGAGCCAGGCCTCCGCACAATCGGCGTATCAGCCGCGGCGGACCAGGACTGCTGAAAAAGTGTGTCGGGAAATGGAGCAGCAAAGAATATGAGCAGGTAAAGTCAGGGACAGTGCAAGTGCGCGTAAGTTAGCTTAAAAATGATAAAACCACAAACATATATTTAAGAAGTATTAAAAACCAATTTGTCATATAAGCATTAAAAAGCTGGGAAAGACGAAGTAGATCCTACCGCTGTCAGCGGTAGATCCTACCCTGTTCTTTGAAAAGTGTTTTTCCATATTGTGATAAGCATGTGGAAGTCTGGCTGTGCCCTGGATCTTACTCTACCTAATTCTGAAAAGTGAAGCATACACAAATATGTCCAGAAGATTGTACTCTTGAATATCGAGAACAAGAATATCGTGACAGACTAATATCGTGGACAAAATATTGAGGGGAAAATATTGGAAGATAAATGCAGAGAGGGAGGTATAGAATTACTAATCTTAACTCCACATCTATGTAACTAGACGATATATATATGTATGCGGTCGCCAGTATGTACTCATAGTTAAGACCTAGTTTCCATAGGAAAATAATTTTTTGACTTGGCTTTAACTTTGGTGTTGTTTGACCAATCTGCATGAGATTTTGCCATAAAAGCGTCACGGTGGGTACTATTATTATGCGAAGTTTGGGGGTGATCCATGCAGTGGGGACCGAGGATTTGGGGTGCAAACTAAGGGTGTGTTTGTAATGTTAATTCCAATAGGAACATTTAGCCACCTCTACAGCCCAAACTGCTGAACGGAATTACACCCAAGTTGGCAGGGAGGTAAATGTTGGTTCGAGGAAGTGCCTTTTGGTTATTTGGAGTAAATCCATTCAGTAGTTGAAAATGATAGTGATGTCTGGCCGCGGATATTTCGCGGTTGTTTTGCGATTAATCACAAATGCATTCGTCAATGGAAATGCTCTTATTGGCTGGTCGCAACCTGAACAGAAAGTTGCGGCTGCCATTTTATCGCTTGGGAACAGTTCTCAGTGCTGAAAATCTGCGTGAAAGGCCACATAAGGGATCAGGGTGGAGATACTCTGGCCCCACGGTTGAGAAATGGGGGTGTTAGTGACACAAGTTAGGTGTCCAAAATTAATTTTTTTATTCATGCGCGATATTCACGACAACGACACGGCTGCCAGTGTGGCCCCATGTGTATCATCGCGGGGACATCCCGATTGCCGACATTGTCGCGAAGATTAGTGAAAATAGAAAAAAATATATCAATGAATCATTAATATGCATTGTTATAGAGATATTGAGATATTGATCAATATTTTTATAGAGTTATTTATATAGTGAGTTATGCACTGTGATGGTTAGAATTAATTATATAGTTATCATTTTTAATGTGGTGGTGGCTTTGAATTCCTGCTTTTGCTTTCACAATGTAACCGCGGGGATCGTGATTGCCAACATCATCGCCATCTCCTGACTCACTGCGAAAACAGAAAATAGGTTTTAGAGATGGTTGTTCTAGAAATACACTGGAAAACTATGAGTTTGAAGTGTACAGTTATAAACCTCTAGTGTGTAAAATACTGTAATGTGTGTGCATATATGTTTTTCCACTTAATGGAAAAAGCGCGATGTCTCGAATAACTGAGAAAAACAGAAAATAAGTCTTAAAGATGGTTTTTAAAAAAAACTTGGTACAAAAACATGAGTTTAAACATGCTTTGAAAGAAGTATGTATATAGTATTATGTCTAGTGCAATGTTCAGAATGGAATGTGTTGGTGGCCATTGTATATCTGCTTTTGTTTTCCATTTTCGTGATGTGTACACGGGGATCGCAACATTGTCGCAAAGATCCTCAAAAACTAAAGAAAAAAAACCTTTCGAAAAAAACTTTACAATATTTCGGGTACTAGGGTGGCTCTTGCAAGAGCCATTGTGTTGGTTGTGTGTATATGGCTGCTACACATAAGACTGGATGCAGAGTTTCAGGTTACTTAGAAACACTATGTTGCCTTTCTCTATAAAGTACACTCCATCATTTCTATAAATTCCATGCATGTCAAAACGCAGATTGTTGCTATAGATACAGCCCATGCAGTGATCTCTGAGGAATGCAGAAACAGTTTTATTAACATGTTTCCTGGCTTTGTCAATCTGTGGATAGAATTGATTTGACCACTTCCATTTCTGTCTTTGGCATATATTAGAGTACAGCAAGACAGTGTGAGGAAAAAGCGACATCAGTTCCGCAAACGTTTCTTTCATCAGGATTTCTAGCCCTACCCCAGTCAATGTGCCTAGGTCATTGCCATCACAGTGCACAATAATGAGGTGAGGAGCTTGGGAGCAGTTAAAATAGAGGTGTTTTAAAAAATAAAAAATAAAAAGATATATTTCATTGGATGCTGTTAGCATGAAAGTGGATAAAATTAGGTAGTGTGTTGGATGCCTTAGCAAGAAGTCTTATTATTGGCTGTTGTTTAAGAATAGAAATGTAATACAGACATGGATATGTTTTTGAATATGTGGAATAAAGCACACCTGCTGTATCTTATTTGGAAGTACCATGTTCTTTCTAGAATGTGCTGTGAACTTGTGACCTACTGGTTCCACTGGTTTGCTAGGTACACTGAGCTAAGAGTGTATTGGTGGGAAGGATGTTAAAGAGACAGAACATTTTTGAAAAGTTGAGGAGTGATGGCACAATGTAAGTAATGGAAAGTTTTAATTTCCAACTCAGGACTATGTAATAAACTGTTGTGCAGAATTTAAATTTCAGAAAAATTTATCTAGATATAGGTTTGAAATCCCGTTTTTTTTCACTAATACTCCTTGATGATCACAAAGACATCGCAAAAAAGTGCAGACAAGAACCTCGTTTTGAAAGAGAGGGAAAGGGTGTACAGATGCTAACCATTCACAACTGTTGTTGCAGTATTCTTAAATGAAAGACATTATTTTATTTGCTGCCTTTCTCAAGATGATAGAGTGGAAAGTTGAAGAGATTGCCATTTTAGAGTTTCTTTGTATGAGAGTGGTGTACCAT
The DNA here is from genome assembly GCA_963921515.1 of Calotriton arnoldi. Taxonomy (NCBI): domain Eukaryota; kingdom Metazoa; phylum Chordata; class Amphibia; order Caudata; family Salamandridae; genus Calotriton; species Calotriton arnoldi. The sequence goes on along the minus strand of CAWUFW010008632.1, from coordinate 839,579 downwards.
TCTTGTGCTTAGGTTTTACAATCTTAAGAGTGTGAAAACTATCCAGCAAAGAGCTAAAACAACAATATAATCTACAAAATCAATTCACTGGTATGGATATAACTTTGCAATTATTTTAAAATGTACATTAGAAATTAAGATGTAAATGGTAGTTTAATTAAAAGGAGTATCACAGTGTTGTGAAACAATATATAAGATGAACTGTATCTAAAAGAGGGTATGTGTTTAAGAGGCTAGTGGTGAATCGTTTGGGAAGTAACAGAAAAATGAATTAGTGCCTCTTTATTACATTATGTATTTTATTGAAAAATAACAGTATAGTCTTGTGGAAAGTTGCAATGAGAAACTAAGAATGTTTTAAATGTCTAAACATCATGAGCAGAATAGAATTGTATTTGCATTCTGGGAGTTGTTGTACTTTTAGTAACATTATTAAACAGGAATAGTATTGTGAGAAATAAAAGATGAGAACATGTTGTCCGCCTGTATATGAATTAGAAAGAAGTAATTCTTGTTAGGTATGTTTTGGGAAGTGTTTGTCAATGTGGTTTTTAACTTCTATGACCTCTTTGCACGTGCTTAAATGCTGACATATGGCTTTTGTGCTTGCACATAGCTATATATACGGTGGGACGTTTGAGTTTACTTAAAGATGCGGGGAGGTATATAATTTTGGAAAGATGGCTTCAAGGTGTACATCTATTAAGAAATTGCATATATGTTTTCATGGTATCTATGTTCAGCAGGGCTGCTGATAATTTCATGTAGATGGTGAGGGTAGTGTTTTACTTTAAACATAGTTTGTTTAAAATTGAGAAGGTTTAATAGTGCATTTAATTACTGAGGCAATAGGCTTCTTGCACTAATACAATCATCCCAGCAGTACACTTACTTACATCCAGTTTCTGAAGCTTTAAAAATGAAATCATGCAGTCACTCAGACACTAGTCCTGCACTCATGTAATTAGCCAGGCACTACTGATGCACTTATTAAATTCTCCAGGCACTACCCATGTAGTTATCTAAGCATCCAGGCACTACATGTTCACTCAACAAAAAAGAAATGGGCATCATCCAATCGCTAAAACACTTTTCACCCACTCATCCAATAGGCTAGGTGCTATGCATAGGCTTAAACAATCATGTATGCACTATCCATGCACTGCATAAATCATCTATATACTATGTATGCACTCTTGTTATTATGCAGGCCCTAGAATTGCACTCATTTAATCATCCCAGCAGTATCTATGCATGTATTGAATTATTGAAGCATTAGTCATGCACTTTTCTAATCATTCAGACTTTACTCATGCACTCGTCCAAACATCCAGATACTAGTGGTATACTCATGCAAACACCCAGGCAGTAAGTATGCACATATGGAATGACCCATGGAGTTATGACATAGTCAGGGAATCAACTATGAACTACTTGTATCCTCAGGGAATCACCTAGGCACTACCTGCGCACTCATTCAATCATCCAGGGAGTATTGATGTATTTAACCACAAACTCATGTATTTGAAAGTTTTACTGAGGAATATGTAGTCTTTAGAAAATATGGGTGAAAGGTTTACTACAATGGTACTCTCTACGTAATGAGATGAGTGCATGAGTAGAGCCTGAGTGTTTCATCAGTGCACGCGTGTACCTCAGTATTTCAATGTCGGCATGGGTTGTAAGTTGGTGTTTAGATGGCTGCTTAGGTTCTGCACAAATGTTATAATGATTGCATAGTTGCAGCCTTGTAAATTTAGTGATACATTCAAAAAAGTGTAGAAGAAGGAGAGATGCAGTGAAACTGAAAGAACGAGTTGAGAGAGTAGTTGATAAGGCCTTTGCTTTGAAGAGGAAGCTTTTAATTTTGATGCTAAATAGAATGAAGACTCTTGGAAAAATAGTGTTGTGCATGAGGGGACAAAACCAGAAGAAAAGATTAGTGAATAGCTGTAACTGTTGTATGGTTTTTAGTGGAGAATGGATACATACTTCTTGTACAGAGGCTTTCTTTAATGAAGAAAGGTATTTTCAGGTCTGTATTATTGAAACACCACTGACCTTGGAAGCCGTCCAGCGGTGTGATGATGAAAAGTTAGTTCTACTATTCCCTTTTACGTTCCCACCAAAAGAGTCTTTACAATCACTACTTTGTGAAAGAACGTACCGGGGAAAAGGAGAATGGGAAAAAATAATAAAGGCTGCTTCTGGATTTCTCTGGTCTAGAGCCCCTCCCATATAAGCAGGCATCTAGGGTTTCAGGGAACCATCGACCTTGAGGGACAGATCCTGTGTGAAAGAGAGTAAACAGAGAGGTAGAAAGAATACAAACATAAATACTACCCTCTATATCACACACCACATCTTTCAATTGTACTTACATCCAGAACTCACACAGCAAGCAATGAAGGGTAAATGATCACCCAATAGTTCAATACCAGGGACGTCGCCCTACGGAAGGCTGGGGTGCAAAGACAATAAGCACTTAAGTGTAGAATAGTCCAGGATGAACAATGTACACTCTCCTCCAGGAGAATCATAATAAAAGCGAATGCCAAACACAACAGTACCACACGGGTAAGGACATTTTTAAGAAATAAAAGAAATCCGGGATGAAGGCCTCCACCACTTATCTGAATACTTATCGCTGGACCATGCTCTCTGTTCCGTCACAGGATTGAGCAGAATTCCAGAAGTCAATGATTTACGAGGGACGCTTGCCACAGCGCCCTCGTAAAACTTCCTGTAACCGTCTGGCAGCGGAATCCGTAAATGTTGCGTCCGGTAATGAGAATCCGGTGACCGCACAGTGACGGAAGAAATAAGAAATGAACAAGGGGGCTTGCGGCTGAGGTAATGTCCACCGAACCAAGCAGCGGAAATGCGGCAAGGAAAACAGCCGCGGCAACAATGGCGGTGCTGACTGGCTCAGCACGGAACACACTTTAAAGAGAGCATTACAGAATCGGCAAGGACAGCTCCAAGGGTCCAGATGATTAGGAGGCCCTAGGCAAACAGGGAACCCAGCGCACCGGAACAAACATAGAACTCTCGATTGTCAAGCACCCGCCCAGTGCAGAGGTAGGGCTTATATCCAGCCCTGTTGGAAACTCCTTCCTGTCTGCAATCCCTCGGGCAGCTGGGAGAGGTAGTCCAACAAACACACACGCTTCCCAGTCACGCGAGAGTAAAGGAGGGGTGTAAGGGACATATCATGGGTACCCTAACTTGCAGACCTTTTCTGCCTGCCACCACCATGACAGGTATCTCCAGTATAAACGATTAGTTCATGCTATTGATTAAAGAGGACGATGTTATGAAATGAAGAATGGTGGTCCTATAGCAAAAGAGGTGATGGTACCTAGAAATGTAGAAGAAGTTATTGCAGGAGAGGTACAAGGAAGACACAGTCAGGGTACTGTATACAAATTGAATTGTAGTAGTGTTTCTAGTATTAGACAGCAATCCATTGACAAATTGAGAAAATTCCTATGTGTCTTTCCAAGGCGAAGTTTAAAACACAAAATAAGTTACACCACTCAACAATGCAAACTTTAGGTAGGAGGTTGTATTATGTGCAACCTCCTGCTTTATGTTTAGGAGAAATTAATAGAGCACTTTTGCATGGTAGTGTGCAGACGTAGAAAAGGTTTGTGGTGTTTTGCAGTTTCGTTTCTTTGGTCCTGAGCAGGATTCATGGGAAAATGAAGAATTGTTAACAGGAGGAGTTGTAAAACATGACACATATGTCACAGTTGAAAGTTTTAAAGAAGAGATTGCAAAATGTAACACAGTGTTGTATAAAAGAACCAGAGTATGTTTGTAAATGTTGTCAATGCACTTACTAGAAGATTTAAACACAGACTGTTGACATATTTAAAAAGTTAAAAAAGTAAATAATGATAACTGGCAAAAATTACCTGTGTATTTATTTGTAGAGGGACGGTTTAACTTGTCTATCCAGCAAGTTATATGTAAGTAGTGTTACAATAAATTAGAAGATAATAAAATGAATAACACATAGATATTAGATACCCATTTTGTAGGATAATAAAATGCATGCTAATGTAGAAAAACTATGAAGGTCCAAAAAAACAAAATCAACATTTATTATTCTGTGCAGCATTGTGAAGGGCCGCTATGGACTGCTCTCCAGCACTCAATACAACTCCACAATCCATGCAGTATGATGCCATCGGGGAAAACTGTGGAGCCAAATCTTAAAGTTGAGATTGGACTTTTGAATGGACTCTCTGCTTCGGTGTTGTTGTGCTGCTATTGAAGTCGAGGGTCCTTCAGCTTTGCGTTGCCTTCTTGCTGCTCACTATGAACTTGTCTTATGAAATGGGCAAAAAATATAAAGGGGGGAAAAATTACCATGTATGATTTTTGACAGCATCGTGAATAGTTGTAACACACTGCTCACCAGCTATTATAACAACACTACAGTCCATGCAATACGTGGCCATTCTTGAAAACTGTGGAGCCATATCTGTTTTAGTAGTCTGTACCTCTGAAGGGACTTTCTGGCCAGGAATTATTGCTTCTGCCACTGATGTAGATGGTCCTCTAGCTTCCTTCTGCTTCATCAGCAGTTGGAGATGTTTTATATGATACGTTTTAACATGACATAACATGAACATCATCCCACATGAGTCCATAAAAAGTCTCCAGCCAAAATCTACCACCTGCTCACAATAAACTTCTAGAAAAGAAGATTCAAGAAGGAGAAGTGTGTGTATACTTCCTGTTCATTTTACTGAACAGTATATTATATATTATCCAATGATATTCCTTACTTTCACGGTCATGTGATGTTTTCAGATTGTGCATTGCACTAATTTGGCAACAGTTTTTAATTCCTCATGAGTTTGGGTAACAATAGGTAGCTTGATGGGTGTTTGGTAGTTGTTCTATTTGTGAGTTCAGATGTTGAGTTATTTTTGTAACTGTTCTTTTTTATAAATGTGTTGTTAAAATAAAGTTAAACCAATATGTTACTAAACAGCTTGACTCAAACTTTGTGTAAAATATGTCTATATAACTGTTGTACACTTTTTCATTTGTATTCGTGACTACTAATTTCATTGCGACCTCCGGTGTTGCTGTGAAGAAGGAAAATGCATTTTTGATGTAGTTATTTCGACAAATGAATACAAAGGGGATAGTTATATTAGTATCTTACTAAATAGCTACACTGAAACATTATGTCAAATATGTCTATATAATTTTTTTACACTTTGTCAAAAACACCTAGTATTTGCCGTCTGTCCTTGGCAATGGCACTCATAGAATCAGACAGGCACTACCTGAACAATCATCAAGGACGTGCTTTCTCCACCACTCTGTAAATTCACCTGCTGGCATAGTACTAGTTGGAGGTGAAGTCCCTTTGGCTATTGAGGGTATTTGGGGGCCAAATATCCCTCCTGTTACCTCCAGCAAGTGAGTTTGCTAAGAGCTGGCATAGTACTAGTTGGAGATGAAGTCCCTTTGGCTATTGAGGGTATTTGGGGGCCAAATATCCCTCCTGTTACCTCCAGCAAGTCAGTTTGCTAAGAGGTCTTTGGAGGCCATGCCCCCTTTCTGCACCATTTTGCAAACCCGTCTCCTAGCACAATACTGGTTGGGGAATAAAGGACCTTGCAGACCAAGAAGCCCTCCTGGTACTTTCTATAAGTCCTTCACAGCAGGATTCCTGAGAGCTGGTCAGAGGCCCCGCCCCCTTTCCACACCATTCTGCAAACACCATTGCTACTTAAAAAAACATAGAAATTCACTAAAAAAACAAACGTTACAGAGCTGTTATAGTTAGGATCTATAATTAAAAACACCTGAGATATTGAATAAAAAATACAAAGGTTACAGGGACGTTATAGTTAGGCTGATATTTCACTTGTACAAAGCAGAGAAATTCAACAGTTATAGTTAGCTGAGCTAACTGTAACTCGTGCCCCTGCAATGCACTGCTTATAACCTCACATATTACATCACTCATGACATGGTCAGTGACATCACTGATGACATCACTGAAGACATCTCAAATGACATCACTGATGACATCACTGATGACATCATACGGTGACTGTGAGTGTTTCTAAAAAGTTTATGAGTATTAAATATATATACACCAAGGTGTATTGATGAATCAGTGGGTATGTGAGTGCCTGTATGTAAGTAAGTAAGTAATATCTTTATTTGAGTGATTACTTAAAACCATTGCAACAGTAAAACATCAGTATCAAATGTTTCCATATTGTAAAACCATAATATAAATTGAGATAAAACCTTTGCATAGGTAAAACAGCAGTAGACAGATTGTCCGAGTTAAAACCTTTAGTTATGTGCCAGCGTTTGCAGTTCATGTTGTTAAAAGGATTTGTTAAAGTTAAGGGGTCTAAAACTGCCATACTATTGTGAAATAGGGTTGTTGGCAGTATGTAGAACCTGCTTTTTCCATAATTTTCCTCCTGTGTAGCGCGTTCTGGGACCGCAGGGTCTTGAGTGTGGCTCCCAGCAGCTAAAGCGAGCAAAATGCAAAATCAGCAGCGGATGAGGTGAATCTATTGGGTACTAGCATAGCAGTAGCTGAATCTCAGATACCTGGTGTGGTGGCCCAATTGGTCAGCTAAGTGCTGGAGTTTCACATTTTTCCTGCTGTACCCAGAAATGGGACCAGAGGGCAGGCTAGCTGGATATCGCCGCCTTCGAAGCATGCTTTTAATGCCTGCCTGCATGGTCTTAGCCCCTTTTTCTTTAGGGCAGGTTTTAATATGAGTCTTAATTCCTTGTTTAGTCTCCCACATATGCACAATAAGTGTAGCACATCCTCTTTTGATTCTGCGCATAACCAACAGTGGGTTGTTATCTGTGGTCGTTTCCATGGGGGCAAATGAAGCAATGATGGAAGGATGCCCAGCATCAGATGAAGGAATTTTTCCTTTGTCGCTCTCGTGAAGCCTGCACCTAAGTAGGGTTGAGGGGAACCTCTAGAGTAGCTCTGTAAGACAAACCAGCCATGTGCCCTTTTCTTTAATGCAGCTTTGTCCTCCACTAGAGACATCAATTTTACCATTTTATTTACAAATTCTTTAAAGCTTTTATGGGACCCAGCACTCTCCCAGAGATCTCGTAAGGCCAGATAGTCTATTGAGGCTTGCAAGATATTTTAGTGGATGCGTGACTGACTGTGTAGGTGAGTGATTGGGTGTCTCTGTGAATGTATGGGTCACGGACTAGATTGAATGAATGTCTTTATCATTCTGTCAGTTGGTGTTGAAGTGGCTGTATGGGTTGGTGAGTGGGTGCATGTGTGGGTGTATGGGTGATTGATCGGTTGTCTGAGTACCTCTCTGGGTGCATGAGTGTCTGTGTGGGTGGGTGAGAGGCATGTGACTGCCTGCATGGATGAGTGAGTTCTTGAGTCAGTGGTTGTATGTGTTAGTGAGTGTAAGAGAAGGGTTGCATAAGCGACTGAGTGTGTCTATGGCTGTGTCTATGAATGAAGGGATGTGTCAGTGGTATATGGGTGAGTAAGTGGATACGTGAAAGGCAGTATAGGTGAGTGTTTGAGTATATCAGTGACTGTATGTGTGAGTGAGGGATTGTGATAGTGGCTATTTGGGTTAGTGAGTGTGTATGTGAGGGTCTGTATGAGTGAGTGATTATATGTTAGTATCTGTATGAATAAGTGAGTGGGTGTTTGTATAACTTTATAGGTGAGTAAATGGCTGTCAAGTTGGTGAGTGAGTAGGTGAATGAGTAGCTTTATGAGTGGCTGACAGTGTGTGATATATATTCAAGTTACATAAATGTGGAGTTAGATATAGAAGATCTATACATGCTTACTTTTCGATATTTTGTCCCCTGATTTTTTTTGCATGATATTAGTGTCCCACAATATCATGGACTCAGAAGCCACAGTCCCAGATTAGGATGGATTTTGTGACACATTAGTCCTCATATTCTTAACTCCACATCGATGTACCTTGACACACATATATATATATATATATATATATATATATATATATATATATATATATATATATATATATATATATATATATATTTTAGTGAATATATATATTCACTAAAAAGAACAAAGGCTACAGGGACGTAATAGTTAGGCTGATATTTCACTTGTACAAAACCAGAGAAATTCAGCAGTTATAGTTAGCTGAGTTAACTATAACTTGCGCCCCCACAATGCACTGTTTATGACCTCACATATTACATCACTCATGACATGGTCAGTGACATCACTGATGACATCTTAAATGACATCACTGATGACATCATCCACAGAATCTCTGATGCAGCTACTCACACCCCTATGTAACCTCCACACTACCATTCTCGAAACCATTGACACACCCATACCAGTACTTGCAAACCTTGGAATATCTAAAGTAATAGTCACTACTATGTAATTGTTGAGTTTCCTTCTGCATAATAATTGACAATTTGCACAATTTGACCTCTTCAATATTGTGGTAATGGACTCTGAAACCCATATCTCATTAATTAGGAATAATTTTCATTCAACCCTTGTACATAGTACTTCAGACCATGATCATTTCAAGACTGAACTATGTAATTTCTTAACATTTTGGTTTCTGCTGCGGGCAGTAGAGCTTGCAACAGTATGTGGGGGTACTGGGAAAAAGTGTATTTGACCACATTACTCTAGTCATCATTTCTTGTCATTGGCTCTTAGTTCCAGAACGGTACAGCTAAAGGTGGCAAGCCTGATCTCTAGAGCCCTCAATAAAACTCTTAGGAATACATAGCTAACAAAATTACAAAATCAGGAGGCATGTGGGTTCTCAACAGCACACATCTACTGTACCTGCACATCACTAAGCAAAAAAATCATCAAGCATTCAGTCAATCTTTTTCATATGACACCCCAAGGATCTGTCTGTCCTCTTAACTGTGTTTCATCCGTCCAGTTCAGGGATGAGATCAATAGATTGCTCTTCATGCCACAATCACACATAATACCCAGCAAGAGTTGCTGTACCACTAAGCATGGAACAACAAGGACCTGCCTCTCATGCAGTGCTTAATTTGAGCTGGTAGTTTCTGGTACTCTGCACCAGCACTTAATCGTCAGCACTGGCTCTAGTGACAATTCACCACATGGGGGCGCTGTCTTTCCAATTTTGAGATGAGCACAGCAAAAGTGTTTAATAAGTTGATATACATTAAAAATGCACAGTTGCTGCCCCTCTCACCATTCTTATAGCTTTGGGTGGCCTGTAATAGCCTGAATTGTCACACCTGTTTGATTGCAATAGATAGTAGTTGTGTTGATTTTGTCATTGGCAGAACTAACAAGGGAAATAGGTAGTGCAGGCTGCAGTAGCCTCCTGAAAAGGGCCCTGGCACTTATTTTGTTTTACAAACTAAGCACTGCTCTTTTGTCCACAATTCACTCCTTTTTTGCATGAACCTAAATCTGTCCAATTCCAATTCCAAAAAGCTTTATTCGACCAATCATGTCATAAAAGCAGATCACAGTAAAAACCAGAATCATTTCCAGTCGTAAAATACATTAGTTACAAAAGGAGCAATAAAACATTTAAAATTTAGGGCAGCCAACATAGTCAAAGTTAAAACTCATTATAAATTTTTTTTTAAAAAGCAATACATAAAAACAAAATATTAGATCATCAGACACGAGGCATTTCACATAAATATGTGGGAGGTAAATAAACACACACCTTTCTTCAGCGATGTAAGGCTCAAATACAAATGCAGGCCGGTAATTTATCAAGTTACAGAGAGAATGCGTGATCTAATTACCCACATCCATCTAAAAAACTTGGCTACTGCAATTGCGAAACACGGGAAAGTGTTGTTGCATAATACTCTCAATGCAATGCTACATGTTCTGGTAACCAAAACCCTACAAATTGGTGTCAACCATGCTTTGCGAGGGGCCGCATAAGCAGGACAGGCAAATAGGACATGACATAGGACTCTTCCAATACCTCACAAAAGGGACATTTGCTATTACCTGAACTAACCCATTTTGCCGTAAATGTTCTTAAAGGCAAAACTCCCACTCTGAATTGGAAGTACAGCTTCCCGTCAAAGGGTTTGGTTATAATGTCCCAATACTGCTCCAAGCTAGGCCATGGTTTAACTGCTAGGAAAGCCCCCGTTAGGGATGAGCTATCACTTTTACTATAGCTGTTGTAGTACACCTGATCCCAATATCTTTCCTTTATAACCTCTTTTGAGGGAAATTGAGAGCTCATTGGGTTTTCCCATAAATTTGACATGCCCATATTTAATAGAGAAGCTCTTACTTCGCTTAGCCAGCTGATCTTATGAAAGGAATCCACCTTAATTATGTCCCAGAGTCCTTCAGTGTATGTTGACAGTTCTGGGTTTCACCAAATTCTGCGCCAATACAGGATGGGGTGCAGTCTGGCGAGGTCAGTCAATGCTTTCCTGCCTAGATCTTGTAGCAATGGTAGCACCGGGGTACTTTGGGGGAGAGTAATAATATTTCGCAAAAACCTGTTTTCAGCGATGGTTTGCTGAGACAGAGTCTCAAAACCCCAAATTTCCACCCCATATAACACTGAGCTCACTACTTTCATGTTATAAATTTGTAGGACCGGACTAACAATCTTAGTCTGAGAGGCATTGAGCTCAGTATGTAGGGTTCCTGACAATTGTTGATGCTTCAAAGTGGCAGTGTCGATCTGGCAACCCCATCTCATGTCTCTTTGCAGGATTACCCCCAGATAAGTTGGTTGAAGGTCATAAACTTGGTTTTTGCTACATTAATTTCCAAGCCCCTTAAGGTACAAAACTTTTCAAAGATGTATGAAGCTCGCTGAAGACCACTCGGGGTTTTGGAAATAATGAGCGTATCGTCAGCGAACATTAAGATGGGGATTTTAATGCCTGTGAGGACCGAAGCATCGGTAGAGATCGATGTTAAGAACTTGGCGATGCAATTAATAAAAAGTGAGAATAATGTGGGGGCCAAGACACATCCTTGGCGCACTCCCTTCTCTACAGGAAAGAGTTTGGTGACGTTTCCCTGCTTGCCCCAGCGAATTTGGGCAGAATTATCCTCGTGGAGGCGAGGTATGAGGGAAAGTAGTTCCGGCGGCATCCCCAGCTCCTGTAACACAACCCAGAGCTTGCTCCGGGAGACCAGGTCAAATGCTGACTTAAGGTCAACAAAGGCAGCATACATGCTGCCCTTGCATAAGACCACAGTCCACCAGTGTATTAACCTGAACCTAAACACCTGGTCAATCGTGCTAAAGTGATACAGAAAACCCGCCTGTAAGGGAGTGAGAATGTCCTGATCCTCTATCCACTCTTGGACCTTTCCAAGCACCAATTGAGCAACCACCTTTTGAATGGAGTCGATTAGGCTTATGGGCCTGTAGTTTCCTCAAAGGGTTTTGTCGCCTTTTTTGTACACAGGAATAATCTCAGCCCCCTTCCAGAAATCGGGTACAGGAGCGCCGAGGGCGATCGCATTTGCCAATAACAGGATATACCTATTCCACTTTGTCTTATCGTGGAGAAAGATGTCGGCCAGTGTGCCATTTATCCCCGGAGCTCTACCCCCCATAATTGCACAAAAAGCTGCATTAACATCAGCTGGGGCAAAGGCCTTGCAAGAATAGTATATGTGAAGGGGCGCTGAAACGTTAACCTCTTCAGAACCAGTTGCGTATTGTGATTCAAAATGGCTAACCCATTGATCCTGCACTACATAATTCTGTGGCTGTGGTCGATGACCGCCCCTACCCCATTTAACCAAGTTCCAAAATCTTTGGGAGTTGTTTTTGGCACATGCCAATCTGAGGTCCTGCCACCTATTTTCGTCCCATTCCTTTTTTGCTTTCTCCTGGGCCCTCCTATACTTTGTCCTTGCGGTCTGTACGCTACTAGGCTCTTTCGATCTGATCGCGTCCCCAAGATGTCTACAGGCCGTTTTGCATTCATCATTGTACCATTGGCACGCTTTCTTTTGTGGGGTACTCTTCGCCCTACACTCTTTGATAAAAAGGGGTCGCATTTTAGAGAAGAGTTTATTATGAGATGCGGTTGCAGCCACAAGGGAAGTGGGGCAGGAGGGGAGGGCCTCAAATTCAGCTATTGTGTGCTCAGTTTCCATGTCAATGGAAGCTAAAATATCTGGTTTCTCTAGGACCATTGCCCATTTAAGGTGCCTCATGTCGTTAGTAGGTACCAGATCACGAGTGATGAGCTGATTATCTGGTTGAGTATGTTCTTGTTGGGCCAGTAATTCAAAGGTAGAACTTAGTGTGTTGTGATCGCTCTTCAAGCGATCACGCACCACCATGTCCAGGAGGGCATGCCATAACTTTGGGCTAATTAACAAGTAATCGATACGACTCGCGTAGCGGCCATTGTTAAAGGTGTTCGCCCCAAGTCTGTCGGAAGGAGTTTTTTCGTTGCCCGCCCGTAGGCCTTTTTCCAAGCAGATGGCTTTGAGTTGAAGAACCATCGCATAGCCACTGTCTTTGTTTGTTTTTTCATTTGCCGTTGGTCCTTTGTCATTATTAAATATTCATTTAATTATGATGTTTTGTGTATATTGTTGATTGGTCATTTAGATGTTGTTTATTTGTGACATATATGTCTAATATGTTTCGTATGTATATGTCATGTGTATTTCTATCTATGTTTTTAAATAAAAGACAAGAATAAAATGATGAGATTTTAATACATTCGCTAGTGACACTGAGTATTTTATATTATGTTTGGTTTTGCTTGAGTCAGTGATCAGAGTCTGACCTTTTTCTTTGCCTAGGGATTTAACTTCAAAAGTATTATTGCCCTGTCCTAGGAATTGGAAGTACCTACAGGGGGTCCTTATTATTCACTTTGATTTGGATTGCCACATCTGTCCACCGTTTAACGGGTGTTAACTCAAGGCTTGGAATTCCCCACTGGGCATCTTCCTCCCTCGCGAGGTCCTGGTCCTCACAGCCAAGGGGCTCAAAGGTCAAATTAAAATCCCCCGCCACTATCACTAGGGAATCCCTAGAGAAATAATCTAGGAGGTCAGCAAGCATCGTAAAGACTTCTGTTCTCTTCCCCCCTCTAAGCCCCCTTGAATAGATATTATAGATGTCAATGTTCCTGTGAGGTCCCGCCATCAGCCGAATGGCAAGAATGTCATTACCTGAATCTGTCTTCTACCACTCTCTCCAATCATCGAACAATTTTGCACCCATAGCCACCCCCTTTGTGACTTGCTTTGCTAGGTACCTGGTTTTCCTTTCACACCTTTGTTCTTTTCTCTCTCAAGCCAACTACCCTCAGCTTTCAATTTTGGATTACTTACTGACTAATCTTGCTAGTATTTGTACTGGCTAACGTGTGTCCCAGGTTTCACCAGTATACTCCCCTCATTTTACACGGCTTAATTAATGTTCTGCTGATTTTCTCTGCTTTACATTTTGCGATTGGCTTATTTATTTTTATCCTTTCTTCCTCCCTGCTTCATGCTCATCATTACCTGTTCCATCTACTGAACTCCTAGGAAATGCTTCCCTACTTACATTTACACACATGGTCTACCCTTGATTCAACATGCTTCATAACATGTCAGCTCTGTACCTCTCTTACAATTGAATGTTTGGAAATGACTTTTGGTGAATCTGTACCACAGCTTACACTCTGTCTCCTGATGACTGAATTCTGGCAACTCCGTGCCTGAACTACTTCTTTTTCTCTCTGCTCTTCTGAACCTTCTCTGCGCTATATACGAAATGTAACATGTAAATAATAAACGCTTTTAGGTACTTGTCATGGTGGTCTGACTGGACCCAGCAAACTCACTCAACATGTTGTGTCACGTACAGAGCTGCTTAATGGTCATTAAGTTGTAAAAGTTGTGCAGAAGGTGACAAATTCATACAGTGAGACAAATCATCAGTGCATAAGCATGATTGTAGTCATGCTAAAATAGGCCCTGACTGAACCAGCAAATGTACTTTGAATTTAAAGCTCAGATTTTTTAGTTTTCCATACCGTTGCCCTCTTAAATACTTTGGGGCAGATTTACAACCCCCCTGCGCCACCAGTACGTCACTTTTTGTGACGTACTGGAGGTGCATTTCACTTCTCCATATTTACAAGGAGAGGAAAAGCCACCCTGCGTGACTTTTCCTCTCCTTGTAAATATGGCCCCTTCACACGCAGCACTTTGCGTGGAAGGGGCGTTCCAAGGGTGTTGCTGTGGGTGTTCCCACGCAGCACCCATGGAATGAGACACATTTCCAGATTTACGAGGAATCGTAAATCTGGAAATGCGTGTCAATGCTACGCCTCCCCAGGGGAGGCGTAGCGAGGCGCAACGCGGAGAAATGTTTTCATTTCTCCTCGTTTTTTCCTCTTTCAAAGCGCGCTGCATTCTACAGCACGCATTGAAAGACGAAAATGCCTGTAGTGAGTGTTTTTGTGAAGGAGGTACCCCTTCCTGCTCAAAAACAATCTCCCCACGACGCCGGCGCATGGCTGCAGTTTGTGCGCCAGCGCAGGGGGAAGCACAGAGATGCGACATATTATTGTAAATATGTTGCATTCCTGTGCTTCGGAAGTGTCGCAGCGTGGTGCAGCCAAAGGTCTTGCTTTGCCGTGCTGCGGCACTTCCTTGTAGATCTGCCCATGGTGCATGTTTTGTATCCAAGTGAATGTGTGCCTGGGTGAAAATGAATGCGCGTGCATGTAAATATGTTTGTGACTGTGTAAAAATGCACGTGTACATGCATATAAGTATGTGTGTTTGGGTGCTTGTGTGTGGGTGTGTGAATTTCTTTATGCAAACTATTTTCCCTTTTTGTATAAAAAATGTTCCTTGTTCGGTAGGACTCACAAGAATACGTTCGATTTAGCTTGTAAGGAAATGTGTGAGAAAGGACATCGTCCATTTCCATGACTTTCTATCTGGAGGCCAACAGCATCAGCACAGTTACCAACACAATGTGACACATAACTGACACAATGATAACTATAGTTGATTTAGGCAAAACGGAAGAAATTATATGAGCTTACCGCTTTGAGCAGAAAGACAGCTTTTTTGAGTATTAAATGGTTCAAGGCTATGCTTTATTTCTAATATGTTACATTTTACCTTGACAGAATTGGGCACAATCACATTATCGTTATTACTTAGCTGTTAGCTATGTAATTTTGTTCATCTTAAATATGAGATCTGTCTCCGCAGACACTGCACGATGTGACAAATTGTATTCGTGCACAACCCTGCTCTCTGTGACTCAGCTCAGTCATTGCTTTATTTTGTTTATTTATCTACAGAAGTCAAATGTTAAGCTTTCAGCACCATAAGCAATTTAATGATCGCATTTAGCAACATCTAACTATTGCTTAAAACTGATTTCATTTCACCAGCCGTGGGTTGTGTGCAAAGTCGCGTACGTGTCCACCAGGATATATTTTTAGGTTGAGCCTCGAGTAGCGCGCAAGCGCTGCTAGGCGAAGACTTTAAGTAAGTGAGTTTCAAAAGCAGTCCAAACGCTCGTGCGTCGTGGCTGGCCTTTTTGGGATGGGTACGCGCGGCAAACATGTGTTTCCAATTATCGTGCCCAGACGCGTGCGCGATAATTGTAAACACATGCCGGCAAAAGGCCATGACGCACGAGCGTCTGGTCAGCTGAGCAGGCTGCCGCGCTCCCTCCTCCCCCCCCTCCGCTCCTCTGTGGTGCGCGCGCACCACTGTTTATTTTTTTTTTACCGCGCGGCCGCCATTTCTTTTTCATTTTTTTCTCTAAGCCTTGGCACTGCAAAGTACGTAGGCTTTCTATACAACGATATGGAGGCTCGGGTATTAGTTTCACTCTCGGGCGGGGGAGAGCAGTAGGCCTCGGCCGTAGCTGGGCTCACGGGGGAGGCGGGGACACGCGCCCCTCGCTCCGCCCGCTCTGTCTGAGCTCTCCCGGGCATCTTTGGCTCTCGGAGGCCGCAAGTGGTCCTCGGAGTTCGGGGCCTCCGCAGCCCCTTCCTGCGCGCCGCGGGTTGGGGGAGAGAAGCCTCGCTGCCTCAGCGCCGGACCGGTCTCTCCGACAATGTCGCAAGATGGCAGAGCTTGCGGAGCTGAAGGTAAGGGGAAACCGAAAGCCGGGATGTGGGCCCTCTCATGGCCGGAAGGGGTGAGAGGAGGCCCTAGAGCCCGCTGCTGCCTCCGGTTTTGGAGACAGGGCCGTACTGTATGTTGGCGCCACCCCAGTCTGCCGGGAGCCCGCGCGCCA
Organism: Calotriton arnoldi; assembly: GCA_963921515.1. Classification (NCBI taxonomy): domain Eukaryota; kingdom Metazoa; phylum Chordata; class Amphibia; order Caudata; family Salamandridae; genus Calotriton; species Calotriton arnoldi. The sequence goes on along the minus strand of CAWUFW010008632.1, from coordinate 823,296 downwards.
CGAAGGGGTTTGATAGACATAAGCCCATCCCTACAAACTCTGCTTGCCATTGTTTCCGTTGACTGAATCGCTGTTCCCAAAACAGTACACAAAAGCGCTCAATCCCCGAAACAGAGTGCCATTGATGGATGAGCGCCTGAGTGTGCGCACATGGACGAGACCACCCCCTGTGGGGTGTAGCCAGGGGTAAAAAAAACAAAACCAGTCTTACGTCGCTCAAATCTCGAAGAGTGGTGTCTACTTTGTACCAGGGATCCTAAAATGCTGTTTAGGAGCGAAGAGCACCTCAGTCTGGGGTGGGTGGTGTTCAGTTTCCAAGAAAAATGTACAAATTCCTTGCCTTACGTACCTCTCCCCCACCAAGGTATCCCTATCTTTAAACACTGTAACACGCATAGTAGATCCCTCTGGGTGCCCACTGTCCATTCCTAAACCTCAGGAAAAATGTACATTATTGAACCATGGTTCCTTGGAGGCTAGAGTGCACGCGTGCATACATTTTACTGTACAGCGATACTTTATTGACATGACTAAACATTCAACTATCACCATAGCTTGATTGTTTACAGCAGTGGTTATTAGCCCTTTGAATTGCGTGGACTCCTGCTTAATAATTACTGGAACCTGGGGATACCCACTGAATCATTATTAGAAACTGAGGGCTTCCACTGAGTCATTACTGGAAGCTGGGGACCACGGCATAAGCTTTTTCGAATGAAACAACGCACGAAAATACACAAGCATCAATTCATCAAATAAATACATGTATGGTGAAACATTTGTATTTAATTTACAACGAATTAAAAAAGAATTTTTATTTTAATGTGAAAGTTAGAGCTTTTCTAAATTCGATTTAGGCCTATCATTGGCCAAACTCTATTCTGTTGGCCGATAGGTCTCGATTTGAATTTAGAAAACCCTTCTACTCAATTTTTGCCTTTTTTTTTTTTTTAACAGTTGTTTGAGAATTAAAAAAGTATTCCATCATGTGGATATTTGTTCGATGAATGTTTTTCTTTTGCATTTTATTTGTATTGTTTTGCAGTTCAAATCATAAAAATTGCTTATTTTGGTGTCCCCACCTTCCAGGAATAACTCTTTGTGGGGTTCAGGGTTCCAATAACGATTCAATGGGAGTCCCTGTATTCCAGTAATGATTAAGTGTGGGATCACAAAAGTTGAAGAACTACTGTTCTAAGTAGTCAGACACCTTGAGTAGGTTTCTCTGACCCTGAAGAGTCCTCGGGCCACAGGTGAAGAACCACTGGTTTACAACGTTTCTCTTTTAAGCTTGCACTATGAGCTTACATCATCATTCAGACTCTGGTGTTAAATAAAACCAGGCTTGTAGATCTAGGCTTGTCAGACTTGACCCTGCACCTCTGGGAACAGTCCAGCCCAAACTGCCAGGCCAGGGCCTCCCTGGACCGGAAACAAGCATCCTGGGACTGGTTTCGTGGTATCCCCTTCATCAGTCAAGCTAGCTTGAATCCAGTGGCGCAGCGAGTAAATCAGAAGTAAGATACACCGTTTTTGTGTGTCTCTGTACCTCATGTTTTACATCCACTGTTCCCACCAACGCCACACTAGTGGTAAAGGGTCTTATTGGTCTCATAGATTTTTGGTGGCTTATAAAGTTTCTCCCTGTTACATAATCTTCACAAGTCCTTTCTATAGAATTGTGTCCCTTTTTAGGTCTTGCATAAGGCAGCAATTGCTAGATATATCGTATACAAAAGGGGCTTAGAGCTTGCCCATTGTTTACCATTCGCTGGTTTTATTGTCACTCTTATTTGCTGCCTCCTAATTGGCCAGTGTGTGCTAGATTCACTTCCTCATCTTTCGTGGGGGCATGGACCAAGTGCTGATTTCTTCATCTTGATTAGTGTCCTCCTGCTGCTCACACTGTGATGGAGGTGCTATTTCCTTTTTCTCCCCTCCTTCTTGCTGCTTTTTTCTTCCTCTGTGGTTGGTCTTCCTGCGTTGCTTTTCCCCTCGACCCTCTCATTATCAGTGTTGTTTCCTCCCCTCCAACCATCCTGTTGTCAGTGTTGCATCTTTCCTCTCGCACTCTCCCTTGTTTGTGTTGCATTTTCCCCCTGCCACCCATGTCCATTTTGATTCTTCCCTCTCCCCCTTGTAAACAATCCCCAAAAGGAACGCACTTGAAACCCAACTATAAGTGCTCATGCTGTAGCCTGTTTTGAGACACTGCCATTTCGTGACAGCTATGGTTAGCCATCGTGTAGTGTTGGAATTCTGGGTATACTAGGCATAAGAACCCACATGGTAATTGTACCTACACTTCTTTTTCAAGTAAAATATTAAAATCAGTTGCCTCAGAAACATAGGTGGAGCTACTTAGTTTTGTAGTCTTGGATGAGCGTTCTAGAATTCTTGTTGGTCTAAGTGGGGACAGGCTGGAATGGTATCCAGAAGCGCCAGCATTTATTGGCAGGACATGGTAATACTGCAGGACACTATAGTGTTATAAACGACCCATTAGAAACATTGATCAGAAAAATATTGCTTCCTGTGTATATGATTCTTGAGTTCTTGTTCTCTGTTCTCCTCTTCTCCCTTCATTCTGCTAAATTCTTTAGACTTTAATCAAACCTTGCGCTTTTTTATATTCAAGCTCAACCTTTCTAATTTCCAGTTGGAAGACATAGCTGAGATTTAGCCTCCAATGTTCAAATAGTGTTTCTCTTCATACAAATTCAGCCACTAACTATGCTGTGAGCAGGCGTACTATCTGACTTTATTTTGGATTAGAACCACCATCTTAATGGGCCTTTGGCTGCCTCCAGCAGGGATGCCATTAGTACTTCTTCATTGTTCTCTCTGGTGGGCAGACAGCTCCACTGTTTGCTCCACAAATCATTAATCCCGTACTTAAAATAGAAGGGTCTAATCAGATGGTGCGATACATACTCCTCAGTAGGCTGCATCCCACATTTTCCTTCCCCCTTTAGAATGGGTTCCAGCAATGTGTTTGTTGTTGTTCACACTTTTCCTTTGCCAACTGCACCATACCGTCAAGGGCATTAACTCCAGCCATTGGCTGTTACTGCATTCTGCACTTTCACAAGGAGGCATAAGCGTACATAGTAGGTCCTTTCAGTGCCAGGGTCTACTATGGCAAGCTGTGCTTTCTGAGAATAAAAATATTTTGCTTTTAAACTATTTCTTTTACTTTTGGCGTGGGCCCTGTAGCCCCCTCAGCAATAAAGTTTTACAAAAAAGTGCGAGAAAGCAAAACAATTAGTGCTAAGCCAAAGCCAGGTATATTGACTTTGCCAATGCTTGTTTACTCATTGTGTTTACACTGCATTGCAATGGGCAGCCAGTACAATAAATGCCCCAGTGTGAGGAAAGCAACAATGTTTTGACCTTTTCAACCGTTCGTCATCTTATCTGAGTAGCTTGTCCGACTACTTTCCTTTTGCACTGGTTAGTTGAAGATTTACACAGCGAATGGTAAATCTGTGTTGAAACAAATATTGAGTTTCTTGCTTTTTAGGTCCAGCACCCGCTTTGTGCTTTCTATTTTACTAAACCTATATGTAAAATATTCTTAATGATAGTGTTTTCAGCCAGTTGTCTGTTATTGTGTCATTCACATTTTCTTCCACTAACTACAGCATATTGAACGGGGCAGTGGGTCAGCCCACGTCAGCCATTGGCTAACTTCACTGTGGGTGATTGCATTCTTCCCATTCACAAGGAACACATCCATGCACAAACTAATTCTGAAGCACTGCTAATGGCTAACATGGCAACATGTGCTTTTTAAGAACAAAAACATGTTTTGCTTTAAGTCACTTTGTTTTGAATGAGGAGAGCTCAACAGTTTTCCCAACAATAAAGTTTTAAAAAAATCATGATGAAACAAGCATTGACCAAGCCCAAGCCAAAAGGATATCAGCCATCACCAGATCTTTTGCCTTTGCCAGTGCTTTATGTTCAGTGGTTGAGGGATATTCAAGGGTTTTTATTTTGTTGGCCATTCGAAGGGTACTTCTTATCGCCTGTTCCTCTCAGTACCAGTACATCTGTTTTTTTCTCCAATCAGATAGTTTCATTCAGTGGAATGTGTGACCTGGGCTTCCATATTTATGTGACCTCCTTACTTCTTTGTCCAATCGGATTTAGGTGTCATCTGCTTAGTTTTGGAAGTGACGCTTCCATAGTATGTAAAGCAACAGGAGCATTTAAAAGTTGAACGGTATTCATGGGAGAAAGGGTCCTTGGGAAACACCGCATCATCCTGTGTTTCGGTGATTCATTTGATCCAGTAAGCAGTGTAGGTTTTAATTGTGCCCAAAACCATTCGAATGCCTTTTCAGACACCCCATCTAGTGGGCAATTATTTTCAAAGTCATTTTATGATCCACAGAATAATACACTGCTAAGAGGTTATGAAGTGTCGATCCGACTTTCTTCTCTCCATCCAGGGTGATGAATAGGTCTTCTCTGGTATATGCAATGGCAATTTCAGTTTCCCCAAATAGGCCAGAAGCCTAATTGAAAGGTGTCTGGTTGGAGGTTTAGCTCCTGTTGTGCTGTTTTTTTGGCTAGTTCTTCTTTCTCTCAAGAACTTTGCCTGTGTAATGCATGTTAGAAATTGTCTTTTATCTCGACAGGCCTTGTGAATTTTCTGTAGGTTTCTTCCCGAGGGGAGTAGGGATGGCATCTGTTCTGCGTTGCTTAAAAAATAAGCATTGGCATAGCCAATAGGTCTCGCTTTTGGGACCTTATAAGTATTTAGATATGCAACACAATATCCTTGGTGCAACAACATCAACTGTTGCATAACTAAACACTTATAAGGTCCCAAAGGCGAGACCTATTGGCTATGCCAATGCTTGTTTTCTCCTGTCCTGAGGACTTTTTTAGCCTCCGTTCTTAACTCCCTTTGAGGAGTTGTGAGAGTTGAGTGAGCATAAATGGACCCGTGATCTTCTTATGATGGCTTCCATGCACTCCACATTACTGGGAACAATGAGGTCAGGGAGAACGCTGGAACTGTGCAAGTGTGCTGTCTTCCTGCATCATTCACTAATGTGCAGATGCAGAACAGCAGCAGTGCACTGTGGGCTTTGAGCTGCCTATTTTTGCAGAGAGGTACACAAAAGACAGGGAGCCAATATCTAATATTGCTTTCATCCTCTCTATTATTACTATACATTTTTCAATTTATATTGTGCTCTCGCAGGAGACATCATGGTTAACAAGCGATATGAGCAAACATCATAAAACATGCATAAAATTTATTTGATGCATATTCAAGAAACTATGACATATTTTTCCCGAGTAACTTTGTCCAGTTCCATCATAACTTCCTCAATGTCCTTTATCACTGCACCCTTTGGGCCAATTATGATGCGGCACGGAAAGGCTCCGATCGACGGTTAGAGCCTTCCGGACCGCATCATAATCGGCCACTCGGTTTACTTTCATATTACAGTATACCAGACTGTTAAGCAAAGCATTGATGTTAGGGATGGTTTTACTTCCCCAATGTAGCGCTATCTCTTTTTTTGCCAGCAGCAGCGTAATAGATGTGAATGTACGCAGTTGCTTAGGGATATCGCGCACGTTCCCCAATAGAGCCATGTCAGGTACAGGGGATATAGTGAGTAATATCATACTAGATAAAAGTGTGAAAATGGCCCGCCAATAGCACCCTATCTTTACACAATTCCAACTCATGTGGGCAAAATCAGCGTGGTGTGCTCCAAACTTGGGACAAGTGTGTGATCGATTGGGGTCAATTCTATGGATTTTCGCTGGGTACATGTATATTCTCCGTAGAAATTTAAAATGTATCTGTTAGACCTGGCACCATTGGCGTGGGTCTCCCTTCCATTTTTTGCTGTTGTCCCCCTGTTTTTGCTGGTATTAGATGCTCTGGGCGCTGTCCCACTGCCCTTCAGTGCCACAGCGCGAATGCTCCCTGTGTAAAGATGACATGTGAATTGGTATATCCATGATTGGCTTATTTGGTTTATCTGTTAGTCCCTAGTAGCGTGGCCTGTGTGTGCCCAGGGCTGGTAAACCAAATGCTGCTGGTGGGCCTGCAGCGCCGGTTTGCGCCACCCACAGAAGCAGCTTGTAAATGATGTCTCAGACCTGCCACTGCAGAGTCTGTGTGCAGTCCAGAACTGCCATCTTGGCTGTGAAGTGCACCCACTTCCCAGCCCCTGAACCTTCCCTTGGCATCATGTAAGTCACCCCTATGGTAGGGTGCATTGTATGTGTAAGGTAGGACATGCCTTGGTGTGTGTAGCATGTCCTGGTAGTGAATTACACCCAATTTCGTTTTTCACTACTGTAAGGCTACCTGTTCCCCATAGGCCAGAATGGGCAGTTTGACTATTACATGCTATAGTCCTAACTGACCCCAGGAACATGGTAGAAAAACGAATTTAGTATGCCTGAGCTCAGAATATTAAAATACATCTTTTAGTGAAGTTTATTTTTATATTATGTGTTTGAAAATACCACTTTTAGAAAGTAGGTATTTTCTTGCCTAAGCCTTCCAGTGTGCTCTGCTGTTATGTGTATTGGCTGTCTGGTTTTGGAGGGACAGGGCAGGCTGAGCCAGACCTGGGTTGAATAGAGAGATCTGTGTTTGGAGTATGGGGAGGGGTAGCTCCTTGACTTGAATAGGGCTGTGCCTGGCAAAGTGAATGATGGCTCCACCTCCCACTGTGCGTCTGATAGCAGACCCCCTCTTCCTGAAAGGAAGGATGCAGCCTGGTAAACAAAGTGCTCCAGGACTGAACAGAACTGGTTCTGGCTAGGCTCAGTGACTTGTAGCTTTTGAGAACAAAGACTTTTGGGGTAAAAATATCTGTGCTGAAACCCCTACAAAGTGTGTTGCTCCTGGACATCAAGACGAACCTCTGTCCGTGTAACTGAAGGAATCTGCAGGAGGTGACTATCCTTGTGCTTGTGTGCTGTTTCTTGGATTGGCCTGCAGTAGTTACCATTGGACTTGGAAGAAGAGGAAAAGGACTTTGAGAGAACTTTTATTAATCTTGCTAAAGCAATCACCCAAGGGCTAGGAGAGAGCTAGCCTCCTGTTGAAGTCTCAGGCACATCAGACTTCACCACCAGCCTCCTGATTCCTCCCAGCGAGGATTTCTATCTGCAGGTGAGGCTCCTGTGAGTTCCAGGGCCTCTAGTTCTACTACAGAGAAGAGAGTGCTGAAATCGTCGCTAACGCACGTTTGCGAGCCGCCGCAGCCGAAAGCGCCCGAAAAATCATCGCGCTGCTGCCGCCGAGTGCTCGCAACCAAAGATCGAGTCATCGCACCGAGATCATTGCTCACGACATCGCAGCGCGGACACCGAGCGTCCGCCATTTTCATCGCATCGCATCGCATCAGGATCGTCGCTCCCTCGCGGAGCGCCATTTCTTCGCATCGCAACCCGATCGCACACGCAACAGGATCGTCGCCTCGTCTCCTCCCTTGCGGCAAGGAGTCATCGCACCAGCGGTCTAGCGTGCAGAAGTTTGTCGCATCGTCTCCACACGCATCAGCAGATCGGCGCATCATCCTCCCTCGCGGCAACGATTTATCGCATCGCCGGCCTCGCGTGCAGAAATTCATCGCTACAACTTCTTTGCGACAATTTGTTGACTTTGCTACGAAATCCAGGTACTTTGTAAGTAAAAGCGTCGCAGAGACCACTGTTTTGAACTGAACTCCGCTTTGCGCACTTGAACTATTTTTGCAGCGTTCCAAGAGTGATCCTATTTGACAGTATTGTGGCTTTTTATCGTTATTGGTCTTGTGTTAAGTCTATATATAAAGATACTTATTTTTTATAACTCCTTGTGTGGTGTCCCTTTGTAGTGTCCCTCACTGTGTTACTGTGTATGGTCATAAATGCTTCACACACTGCCTCTGAGATAAGCCTAGCTGCTCGTGCTACGTTACCACAGGGTTGAGCAGGGGTTATCAAAGGGTGTGGCTCTCTTACCCTGACTTAGGAAGAAGGGTCCCTACTTGGACAGTGGCCAGCCACTGCCAACGAGAGACCCCATTTCTAACATTGGTGGGCAGCAGTGAGGATCTGGACTTGCATTTATGATCGCATACAGTAATTATAGTGTACACTACTAGTGAGTGCAGACCATAACGCAACCACATACGTTTTTGAGGTTTTTTGATTCTATTTTTGATTAATATTGCCAGTTATTGCTACAATGGGCAAGCCCAGATCCAATGCCTCGGAGGATCTCTCCTGGGAAGAAGAGAAATTACAAACCTACAATGCCAAGCAGCTCAAATATTTTTGCAAGCAATTCACAGTCCCTATCACAGGTCTCACTAGAAGGGAGGAGTATTACAAGGCGCTGAAGGCCTGGCTAGAAGCCAGGGATGCCCCTAAGAATATGGGAGAGCTTGTGGAGGGGGAAGAGAATGCAGGAGAGCAGCAGGGCGAAGTAGTAGACTTAGTGGGAGATAAAGCAATTTCCAGCCCGGGCACTAGTGTGTCCGCTAAGGGTCTGTCCCCAGAGGAGATGGAGGACAGGGAGAGAGATAGGAGGCATAATATGGAGATGGCTAAGCTTAAAATGGATGGTCAGAGGGACCTAGAGAACAAGAAGTTAGAATTTGAGATTATGAAAATGAAACTTGAGCATGAGAGAATATTGAGGGAGTTGGAGATTAAAGCAAAGAGTATAGAGATCTCCCCCTCTGGTGGCAGCATACCTGTAGTGCATCCTGAGAGTAGGGTGTATATACCCAAGGAGGTTATTAAGGATTTCCACAAAAGTGAAGATATTGGGCAATGGTTTGCCGCTTATGAATTAGCCATGGTGTCCCACCGGGTCCCTGAGAAGGATTGGGGAGCAGGGTTGTGGGGACGCTTTGTGAGTGAGGGGAGGGATACCTTGTTGGACCTGCCCCCTGAAAGTCACATGGTTTATGGCCACATGAAGGAAGCTTTGATGACCCACTATGGTTTGACCCCTGAGATGTATAGGCAGAGGTTTAGGACCTGCAAGAAGCTAGAGGGTACCACGTGGGTTGAATATGTGTCTTTTTTTTGCAGAGCAATGGAACGCTGAGTAAAAGGTAGCAAAGTAGAAACTTTTGAGCAGCTTTATGATTTGATTGCATGGGAGCATTTATCTAGTAACTGTTTTCCTGAGCTACGCCAGCACCTGATTGATTGCAAGCTGACTAACCGTAGGAAGCTTGCTGAGGAGGCGGACCGCTGGGTGAGCACCCGGGTGAGCAAGGGTCCAGTGGGAGACTTCGCCAAAGGTGGGCAGGGTCCCCAGCAGAGAAGTGGGGGGGACAGGGGTAAACCGAGGGGGTTCCAAAGAGGGCCCCAAAGTAATTCCCAAGGGAACCAAGAAGTGGTGTCCCAGCCTCCCCAAGAGAAGAAGCAAGTGCCCCCGACAGGTAGGCCTGTTCAGAGGGGGCCCCTTACTTGTTTTAAGTGTGGTCAAGTGGGCCACAGATACTTTGATCCCCAGTGTCCTCAGAGGGATACCAATGCACCACCCCGTGCACCACCCCGCCAGCTTGCTAGTGTAGCCCTGGGAGGGAGGAGATGGGTGCCCAAGGTGGGTTGGATCCCGTAGAATTGACCCTTGTCTCATTAGGAGACTTTGAGATGGTCCCTAAGCCTGCACTGCCTGCTAACACTAAAAAGTACAGGCAGTGGGTGACCATCAATGGCCATAGGGTGGAGGCTCTAAGAGACACAGGAGCCAGTATAACTGCTGTCAGCTCCCGGTTGGTGTCCAAAGAGCAGGTTGTCCCCCATGCATTCTACCCAGTATTGTCCGCAGACAACTCAGAGAGCCAATGTGAGGTGGCTCAGGTTCCCTTTGAGTGGGGGGGGTCTCAGGAACTCTTCAGGTGGCTGTGAGGCCCGCCATGCCTGTAGACTGTCTGTTGGGCAACGATTTAGAGAACTCCCCATGGGCTACACGGTGGAGAGGAAATCTCACTTGGAAATGTTGGGTCTGCCTGAGTGGGCGTGTGCTACCACTCGGTCCATGGCAGCCAAGGAGGGTGTTGAGAAGGACCTGGAGCCTGAGAGTATGGCCCAGATCCCTGCCTTAGAGAGAAGGGGCAGGGGGTGCGGGAAGCCGGCCCCCTTGGTTCCCACAGCCCAGGAAGGAGCGGACCCTGAGGGGGATGCCCTGGCGCCTACCGGGGAGCAGATCGCCGAATTGGGGGACCTGCCTGAGCTGACCCATTGGCAGCAGGAAGGGGAACCCACCAGGGAGGAATTTTGTGAGCAGCAGAGAGTTTGCCCCTCTCTTGAGGGTATGCGGCAACAGGCTGCAGCCCAGGCAGCAGGTGACATGTCTGGTTCACATCTGATTTATTGGGAGAACAGTCTCCTGTATAGCGAGCCTAAGGCTGCTGAGCCGGGGTCAGCCCATGTGCTGGTGGTACCCGAGTGCTTTAGAGCCTTCCCTACTGGGGTTGGCTCACGACATTCCATTGGCAGGACATCTGGGGCAGATCAAGACCTTTGAGAGGCTGGCCGCCCACTTCTACTGGCCCCAGATGTGCAAGAGTTCAGACACTCATTGCAGGACATGTGAGACTTGCCAGGCAAGTGGGAAGAGTGGGGGGAAGATCAAGGACCCACTCCAGCCCTTTCCAGTTGTTAGCACCCCATTCGAGCGAGTGGGCATTGACATTGTGGGGCCTCTGGACCCCAAGACAGCCATGGGCAACAGGTTCATCCTGGTCTTGGTGGACCATGCCACCCGGTACCCTGAAGCCATCCCGCTCAGGACAGTGACGACCCCCGTGGTGGGACGTGCACTGATGGGGATTTTCTCCCGTGTGGGGTTCCCCAGAGAGGTGGTGTCTGACAGGGGGACCAACTTCGTCTCCCAGTACATGAAGTCTCTGTGGAAGGAGTGTGGGGTAACTTATAAGTTCACCACTCCTTACCACCCCCAAGGTAATGGTCTGGTTGAAAGGTTCAACCGGACCTTGAAGGGCATGATCATGGGCCTAGAAGAGCCCCTGAGGCGTAAGTGGGACGTCCTCTTGCCTTGCCTGTTGTTTCCCTACCGTGAGGTGCCACAGAAGTCCTTAGGGTTCAGTCCCTTTGAACTGCTCTATGGCCATCCGGTTAGAGGACCTCTGAGTCTGGTCAAGGAAGGCTGGGAGCAATCTCCCAGGAAACCTCCCCAAGATGTATTTAGCTACATGTTGGCCTTCAGGAACCAGACTCGGCGTTTCAGAAAAATTGCTGAGGCAAATCTGGAAGCCAGCCAGGAAGAAATGAAACATTGGCACGACCAGAATGCCACTCTGGTCGAATTTCAACCTGGTCAGAAGGTTTGGGTACTGGCCCCAGTGGAGCCTTGTGCACTCCAAGATAAGTGGACCGGTCCATTTGAGGTGGTGGAGCGCAAAAGTCCAGTTACCTACTTGGTGGACTTTCAATCTCCCAGGAACCCCTTGCGAGTCCTGCATGTGAACCGCCTGAAGCCCCACTTTGAGAGGTCTGAAGTGGGCATGCTTCTTGCCACAGATGATGGGATGGAGGAGGAGGGTGAGCCTCTTCCTGACCTCCTGTGTGCAGGAGAGAAGGATGGGTCAGTGGAGGGTGTGATCCTCTCCACCACACTGACCCCTGAGCAGCAGAGAGATTGTCACCAACTGTTGGGGCAAATTTCTGATTTGTTCTCCCTGGTGCCTGGTGTCACTGATTGGTGCGTCCATGAGGTGGATACCGGGGACAGTCCTCCTGTCAAGCACAAGGCTTACAGAGTGACTGACAGGGTCAGGGCTTGCATTAAGGAGAAGGTCTCCAAAATGTTTGCCCTAGGGGTGATTGAGTCCTCTAGCAGCCCCTGGTCCAGCCCCGTGGTCTTGGTACCAAAAGCTGCGACGCCTGGTGCCACCCCTGAACTTAGGTTCTGTGTGGACTACCGAGGTCTCAATTCAGTCACGAAGAACGACGCGCACCCCATCCCCAGAGCTGATGAACTCATAGATCGGTTAGGGGCTGCCCGGTACCTCAGCACGTTTGATCTGATGTCTGGGTACTGGCAGATCGCCTTAACTGATGGGGCAAAGGAGAGGTCAGCATTCTCCACACCAGATGGGCACTACCAGTTCCGTGTGATGCCCTTTGGGATGAAGAATGCCCCTACCACCTTTCAGAGGTTGGTCAACCAGGTGTTGGTTGGGCTGGAGGATTTCAGTGCCGCCTACCTGGATGACATTGCAGTGTTTAGTTCCTCCTGGGAGGACCACTTGCGCCACCTCTGGGAAGTGTTGATGGCGATGCGCAGAGCAGGCCTCACAATCAAGGCCAGTAAGTGCCAGATTGGGCAGGGTTCTGTGGTGTACTTGGGACAACAGGTGGGGAGTGGCCAGGTGGCACCCCTGCAGCCCAAGATTGAAACCATCCTGGCTTGGGAGCCCCCAAGGACCCAGACCCAGGTGAGGGCCTTCTTAGGACTCACGGGTTAGTACAGGAGGTTTGTCAAGGGGTATGGCAACATTGTTGCACCCTTGACTGAGCTGACTTCCAAGAAGCAGCCAAAGATTGTGAACTGGACTGACACCTGTCAGAAAGCCTTTGATGCCCTCAAAACTGCCATGTGTACAGCACCCGTACTCCAGGCGCCCAATTTTGCTAAGGAATTTGTTGTCCAGACAGACGCTTCAGACCATGGGGTGGGGGCCGTTCTGTCACAGATAAATGAGGAGGGACTAGACCAACCTGTAGCCTTCATCAGTAGGAGGTTACTTCCACGGGAACAGAGGTGGAGTGCAATTGAGCGTGAGGCATTTGCTGTGGTCTGGGCACTGAAGAAGCTGAGACCATACCTGTTTGGGACTCACTTCCGGGTTCAGACAGACCACAGGCCCCTCAGATGGTTGATGCAGATGAGGGGTGAGAATCCCAAGTTGTTGAGGTGGTCCATTTCCCTACAGGGTATGGACTTCACGGTGGAACACCGCCCTGGGACCGAACACGCCAATGCTGATGGTCTGTCCAGATTTTTCCGCCTTAGTGATGAGAACTTCCAAGGGGATGGGTAGTTCTCCCCACATTTCAGCTGGAGGCGACACGTGTTAGCCCTGGCACCATTGGCGTGGGTCTCCCTTCCATCTTTCGCTGTTGTCCCCCTGTTTTTGCTGGTATTAGATGCTCTGGGCGCTGTGCCACTGCCCTTCAGTGCCACAGCGCGAATGCTCCCTGTGTAAAGATGACATGTGAATTGGTATATCCATGATTGGCTTATTTGGTTTATCTTTTAGTCCCTAGTAGCGTGGGCTGTGTGTGCCCAGGGCTGGTAAACCAAATGCTGCTTGTGGGCCTGCAGCGCCGGTTTGCGCCACCCACAGAAGCAGCTTGTAAATGATGTCTCAGACCTGCCACTGCAGAGTCTGTGTGCAGTCCAGAACTGCCATCTTGGCTGTGAAGTGCACCCACTTCCCAGCCCCTGAACCTTCCCTTGGCATCATGTAAGTCACCCCTATGGTAGGGTGCATTGTATGTGTAAGGTAGGACATGCCTTGGTGTGTGTAGCATGTCCTGGTAGTGAATTACACCCAATTTCGTTTTTCACTACTGTAAGGCTACCTGTTTCCCATAGGCCAGCATGGGCAGTTTGACTATTACATGCTATAGTCCTAACTGACCCCAGGAACATGGTAGAAAAACGGATTTAGTATGCCTGAGCTCAGAATATTAAAATACATCTTTTAGTGAAGTTTATTTTTATATTCTGTGTTTGAAAATACCACTTTTAGAAAGTAGGTATTTTGTTGCCTAAGCCTTCCAGTGTGCTCTGCTGTTATGTGTATTGGCTGTCTGGTTTTGGAGGGACAGGGCAGGCTGAGCCAGACCTGGGTTGAATAGAGAGATCTGTGTTTGGAGTATGGGGAGGTGTAGCTCCTTGACTTGAATAGGGCTGTGCCTGGCAAGGTGAATGATGGCTCCACCTCCCACTGTGCGTCTGATAGCAGACCCCCTCTTCCTGAAAGGAAGGATGCAGCCTGGTAAACAAAGTGCTCCAGGACTGAACAGAACTGGTTCTGGCTAGGCTCAGTGACTTGTAGCTTTTGAGAATAAAGACTTTTGGGGTATAAATATCTGTGCTGAAACCCCTACAAAGTGTGTTGCTCCTGGACATCAAGACGAACCTCTGTCCATGTAACTGAAGGAATCTGCAGGAGGTGACTATCCTTGTGCTTGTGTGCTGTTTCTTGGATTGGCCTGCAGTAGTTACCATTGGACTTGGAAGAAGAGGGAAAAGGACTTTGAGAGAACTTTTATTAATCTTGCTAAAGCAATCACCCAAGGGCTAGGAGAGAGCTAGCCTCCTGTTGAAGTCTCAGGCACATCAGACTTCACCACCATCCTCCTGATTCTTCCCAGCGAGGATTTCTATCTGCAGGTGAGGCTCCTGTGAGTTCCAGGGCCTCTAGTTCTACCACAGAGAAGAGAGTGCTGAAATCGTCGCTAACGCACGTTTGCGAGCCGCCGCAGCCGAAAGCGCCCGAAAAATCATCGCGCTGCTGCCGCCGAGTGCTCGCAACCAAAGATCGAGTCATCGCACGAAGATCATCGCTCACGACATCGCAGCGCGGACGCCGAGCGTCCACCATTTTCTTCGCATCGCATCAGGATCGTCGCTCCCTCGCGGAGCGCCATTTCTTCGCATCGCACCCGATCGCACACGCAACAGGATCGTCGCCTCGTCTCCTCCCTTGCGGCAAGGAGTCATCGCACCAGCGGTCTAGCGTGCAGAAGTTTGTCGCATCGTTTCCACACGCATCAGCAGATCGGCTTATCATCCTCCCTCGCGGCAAGGATTTATCGCATCGCCGGCCTTGCGTGCAGAAATTCATCGCTACAACTTCTTTGCGACAATTTGTTGACTTTGCTACGAAATCCAGGTACTTTGTAAGTAAAAGGGTCGCAGAGACCACTGCTTTGAACTGAACTCCTCTTTGCGCACTTGAACTATTTTTGCAGCATTCCAAGAGTGATCCTATTTGACAGTATTGTGGCTTTTTATCGTTATTGGTCTTGTGTTAAGTCTATATATAAAGATACTTATTTTTTATAACTCCTTGTGTGGTGTCCCTTTGTAGTGTCCCTCACTGTGTTACTGTGTATGGTCATAAATGCTTCACACACTGCCTCTGAGATAAGCCTAGCTGCTCGTGCTACGTTACATAATCATTGAAATATGATTGTTGATTGCAAAGTGGAGCATTGACGTTGGACAATTAAAAAATGTTCTTGTAATGATCCAAAAGAATTTTTGAAACAATTTATTAAGATTGATATATATTTTCTGTGCGCAGTTTTATGGTTATTTTGAGGATTATTGCTTACTGGCTGAAGACTAAAATAGGGACGTTAGGAGTGCCGAGGCACAGTGTTTTTCTGCATAAATGCTTCACACACTGCCTCTGAGATAAGCCTAGCTGCTCGTGCTACGTTACCACAGTGTTGAGCAGGGGTTATCAAAGGGTGTGGCTCTCTTACCCTGACTTAGGAAGAAGGGTCCCTACTTGGACAGTGGCCAGCCACTGCCAACGAGAGACCCCCATTTCTAACAGTATCAACTTGTGTTTATTGTTAAGGGAGACCTCTTTGGTCTGGGCACAACAATAGTCCCAATGTGAATCTGGTATTGGGTGCCCCATATCCCGTTCCCAAGCCTCCCGGATCTTAGCATCTCTGCTAGGGATCAGGGCCATACTGGCTCTATATAGCTTGGATATGAGTTGATCCCCCCCTTGCTCGTGATCAATAATGTTAGCGGTAGGAAATTTGTTGGCTCCGGAGGAAATTCACAGATGTGCGCCGGCAGAGTTCTACGGAGCCTGCTAAGCACGAAGTGGTCCATGAAAGATGCTTCACTAAACCGCTCCTCTTCTGTGCTCGAAAACACATGTTCTCCCGGAAAGAGGTCTCCTATTGTCACGAGGGAGTATGCAGTGAGTGTGCGTTGGACCAACCTCTCTTCGGTAATAGGCAGTCATGAATTATTTGCAATCGGAATCGCAGAAGAATATAGGGTGTGCCCGCCTGTAACCCGTGCCAACTTATGCCAAGCCCAGCTAGTAGTTGATACAGTCTGGATATCACGGGGGTCTCTAGGGAAACCTTTCAGTAGTATCGTCTTTAGCGGGGCAGGAAGTACCAGATCCCTCTCCGGACGTGCATGAGGGAGTCTGGCATCAGGATGATACCAATGGTGTGGAAAACTACACTGCACACGAAATAATAAATCTGAAATTAGGGACCCCCAGCCCTCCCCTCTCGTATGGCAAGGTTAACGTGTCCCAACTGACCCTGGCTCTACGTCCTCCCCAAACAAGTCTGATTAAATAGGAACGTAGCATATGAAAACATCTGTTAGGGAGTGGAATCGGAATATTATTAAACATATATAGAAACTTGGGAAGTACCACCATTTTGATGATTGAGGCGCGACCAGCCAACGAGAGAGGGAGTTTCAACCAGCGCTTCACTTGCGATTCCAGTGTATTCAGCGCCGGACTGTAATTTAGCAAAACAATTTGTTCGGCCTTTCTATGGACATGTATTCCCAAGTACTTAACTGACGTGTCACACCACGTCAGAGGGAACCCACAATCTAATTAAGCAGTGCACAGCGTCAAAGGAAAATTTTTCGATTTACTCCAGTTGATGCCCAAACCAGAGAATCCCCCAATCCGGATAATTTCTCTCACCAGCGGAGCAAGATTCTCTTGGGGATGTCGAATGTACAGAATGATATCGTTCGTGTAAAGCGATATGAAGAGCGGGCCTGTTTTAAAGTGAAGCCCCCTGTGCATATGTTGTTCTTGCAATCGTCTAACCAATGGATCGAGTGCTATGATGAAGAGCAGAGGAGAAAGCGGACAACCCTGTCGGGTGCCACAAGTCAGATTGAAAGATGAGGAAAGAGTACGGTTTAATCTGATCCTGGCAGTGGGTGACATGTAAAGCAGAGAGGTGAGATCTATAAACCCTTTAGGCATGCCCATCTTCAGCTAGAAAAAATGCCCACTCCAAGGAGTCAAAAGCTTTCTCAGTGGCAAGTAAGGCGGCCACAGCAGGAACCTCAGGCGAAATCCTTTGGATCACCGAGAACAGTGTACGTAAATTCAGAGCTGTCGATCTATGCGGGACAAAGCCCGATTGGGCTGGGGATATAATTTGGTTCAAGAGAAGGGACAGTCGCTACGTGATCATTTTGGCAAGAATTTTATAATCCAGATTTATTAGGGAAAGTGGCCTATACGAGCCACATAATGTCGGATCCTTACCAGACTTAGGGAGGAGAATGATTACCGCTTTGCGCAACGTAGGGGGGAGCACCTGCCATTCGAGCGCCTTTTGGTAGACCTCAAGGAGATAAGGGGCCAAAAGAGTTTTACAGGCTTTGTAAACATTTCCAGTGTAGCCATCTAGGCCCGGGGCAGTCGAGCATTTTAATGTGGAGCAAAAAGTAGTTGGAAATCCAAAACATGTAATGTGCTAGTATTTGCACATAACGCATAAACAAGTGCTGGAGATTTTTGAATCCAGTCTGAACTACTTTGGTGTGTCAGTGTAAAACAGTCCAATACACACCTGGAGTATGAAAGGCAGAGTGGCCATTATTCAACCTCCTCTGAAGCCCTGTGACTTCACTACGTCCTGAGGATTCTCGGTGAGGCAGTTGCAGGATAGTTGTTAGCAGATAAAGTAAGGCAAGAAAGCAGGCGCAAGACACCAAACTCAGATAAACATTTTTTTCTTGCGAAATTTGAATTTTTGGGTGGTATTGGCCAGGTCAGTAAATATGTTTGTGTCAAAGACTTCTGAATTTGGCAGCAGTAAGCACTAACAGTGGTATATTTAAATGTATTGATGTTATTTTGCACAGTATTTGATCTTGGCGCCAAATAACACCATATATTTTTATTGTTGATGGTGGTATTCCAATAAATAACGTTTTTTACAACACATTCAACTACTGGTGATTGCACTCATCATGAACAAATTGAAAAAATCAACAAAAATCTGTTTATGTATTCTGGTAAATTAGCTGAAATGTAGACATCACTGAGAAAAAACTTTTGATGTAATCAAACCCCTAACGTAGACAAATTTCCCCAAAAATTATTTTAACAAGTGCTGAGGTTTTTGGCCTTTCCGCAAATAGTTAACAGGTATTTTTAAATCCAATAGGGCTTGTTTTAATGTGCTAATACATTTAGAGTTAGAACATCATATGTGTCCAATGATTCATTTTGAGGTAGAATAGAAGGATCCACTCAAACACCCAATAGCATTGAATATTCCATTGGGTGACATCAGGACATGACTAGCAATGTTTCCAACCATTTGCTAAATGAGACTTGTCAAATAAAACTATTGGTTGAAAGAGACAGAACCAAAGTGCACTCTATGTATATTGTTAGCAAAATATCGCCTTCACAGCTGTTAAAACCCATTCCTAGAAACTGGCAACAAGTTGTCTTTTGAATCTCCAAAGATGAGATCATGTTTCTCCAACCTTGAGCCTTTGGGCCTGATTTAGACCTTAGGGGACGGGTGAATCCATCACAATTGTGACCGGGTATCCCATCCGCCAAAATATTAAACCCATTATATCCTATGAGATTTATATTTCGGTGGATGGGATATCCGTCACCGTTGTGACACAGTAACCTGTCCGCCAAGATCTAAATCAGGCCCTTAGTCATGGAGCACCAATTGAGGTTTTCAAAGAATATCAAGGCTAGGCCCAAGTGAAATATCCTTTACAACATAATGGCAGTTTAGAAAATGGACCCCAGGGTGCATTCTGCGCTAAAACATGCCTGGTTTGAATTCCACATAACTACACTTAATTGTGAGTCATTTTTCCAAAATATCACATAACAACACAAAGCCAACTTACACCAATTTTGAACATCTCTAACCAAGGCCTGGCTATCCACCATATGAATTTGATGTGCACAGTAACCAACAGTTAGGGGAGAGGATGTGACCTTGTGGCTAGAGCGCTCAACCTTGACAATGGGGAACCGGGTTCGAGTCTCAGCAAGGACACTGAACAACCTGTGATTCTGGGCAAATCACGTAATCTCCCCATGCCTAACAAAAAAAAGAACGTGTCCGTCTGTAAGCAACTGGTGCTCATGTAAAGCGCTCTGATACCTTCGGGTCAAGTTCGCGCTATATAGAACTCTGAAAAAAAAAATGAAAAAACAGTCTTTGCCTACCAATTGAGTTTCACAAGTGTATCGAAATGGCAGATGCGTGCTTTTTGAATAATGTCATAATGACATCTTGTGAACATGCATTGGAATCTGCAAACAATCTGAATGATTACACTTAAAAATGAAGTCTCAAACAATGTATCAAACAATGATATCATCAGAGCAGAGGTGGAGAAAAGGCATATTTCAGTAATATTCTAATAAAATATTTGTCACACAGAATCCTCAACACATTAGCATTAATACCTTTAAATCAAATTATTCCTCCATTGTACACTTGGGAAGAGCCTTTCGGGGAGGTTTTGCATCGATTAAAGGGCAGAAGCTTACAGGCATGCTGCTTCCAGCTTCTGACCACTGTTAAGCAACCTCAGTAATTTAGCCATCTGACTACTAATGTTTCAAAAGTTCATCAGTCTGACTACTGATGTTTAAAAAGTGAAAACGTAGATAGCTATTAGTGCTTGTTATCAATCATTTTCTTTTGTGATCATTGTACCCATATTTATCATTTTCTTTACCAAGCTGAAAGATTTAGGCACAAAATAGACCTCGTTTTGGTGCCAATGTGAAATGTGACCAGGACTCTTGACCATCCATTACTTCTTGGTCCTGGATTTGTAGGAATGTCTAGCCTAGTGATAAATCATGATCGGCCATGTCAACCAGTAGCTTTAGAGGATCAAAATTAGTCAAC
This sequence comes from Calotriton arnoldi, assembly GCA_963921515.1. Taxonomy (NCBI): domain Eukaryota; kingdom Metazoa; phylum Chordata; class Amphibia; order Caudata; family Salamandridae; genus Calotriton; species Calotriton arnoldi. Next base: position 803,340 of record CAWUFW010008632.1, on the reverse strand, counting down.
TACAGAGGCACCAGTGAAAAATACTGCAAAGTTGTTTTAAAGTGTTGTTTAGGTGTGTCTTTCAGGGTTTTCTACATGCAGAGACACAGTGTCCTCATTAAAGGCTCTCTTGTGGATTGCTTTGACAGTCTTACCTATTCTAGAGAGAATGGGCAAGCCATGACCAAGATGGAATATTTTAACTTATTTGGTTGCTGTACCCTTATTGCATCTATTAAAAGATCCAAATAGTTTTAGTGACCTTGTACATTCTAAGGCCCCTTCCACAAACTTCTGTTTGCACAATCTTTAATTTTTCAATGATTGTCATTATTATTTCATTTTCAGTTATTTCGTCCTGCTTCTGGTCATTCCATTCGAATTCCATGAAATAATTGTTAAAATGAAATTAGAATGACAATCTTTGAGAAAGTAAAGAATATGTCGAAATGAATGGATTTTTATGAGTGATTATGAATGTTAACAGAGATTGATTCCCACATGAATGCATTCTGGTTCAGAGTTCATTAGCTATCAAATACATTAGGATTTGTCCTCATTGTTTAGGTGGATAACAGTACAGGATGAGAAATGTTCAAAGTCATTACATAGTTGACAATTAAAATAGGATTGCAGAGTTCCCATATATATAGGAGTGCTGCCAGCCTCAGTTGGTTCTCTTGTCCTGCTCTGAGTTTTTCCTTTGAATGACCAGCATTCCCTGATGACTCCCACTTAGTTTTTCAGAAAATCCTTGTGTCGTGCTTGTATACATCCTCTAGGTCACGGGTACTCATAGTACGGCCCGCGGGCCGCCAGCGGCCCGGCAAGCCTTCCTTGGCGGCCCGCGGACCTTGCAGACATCGTACCTGTTTTTTGTTTTTTTTAAAGTGTCAGCAAACGCCGCAGCGCGGACTCTGAAGAGCGCGAGATCTCGGCGAGCGCGCCCTTAGGGCACGGCCCCCCGGTCCCACGCCACACCCCCAGAGTCCGGTCCAGTAGCCCGATTGGCTACTGGCCGGTAGAAGTGCTTCCGGGTCACTTTGTGACGCGCATCCGGCGGAGCGGAATGGGTTAGGGGGCGGAGCCAAGGGGGGGCTATTTAGCCCTGAGGTGCACCGCTGCACTTCCTCTTTTCCCGCTTGTGGACCCCCGGACCAGTGTAGCAGAAGCGATCTCATCTCTTGGAATCGCAGTTCGGCGGCAGTGTCTGGCGTTGGCGGGGCGAGCTGATCCTCGGGCGTCTCGGGATCGTGTCGGCGTGGTAGCGGTGGGAGAGCGGGCTTTCCTGGAGCGTCTCGGGATCGCGGAGGCCGGAGGTGAGGTGTCGGGGGCTGGGGGGGAGCGCCGAGCGGCTGTTGGGGCACGGTGGGCGGCCATTGGGAGTGTGCAAAGGGTCCTGGGCCCCCGTTGGTCTCCGGTGGCGGCGCGGTGTCTCCCCGTTGTTTGTAGCGGGCGTGGGTGGTAAGCGTGCCATTAGTTCCCCCAGCCAGGCCCCGGGGCCCGTGCGGTGCGTTAACTCGGACGCGAGAAGTGAGGACGATATTTGAGACTGTGTACCGGGGTGAGGGCGTGCTAGCGTGCGGTATTGCGGGGCTTGTCACGCGACGGCGGGGATTATAGTCAGAGAGTCGTGCTGGCATTGCAGGTGGCAGGAGAACAGCGTGTCCAGCGAAGGGAATTTGTGAGCAGTACATTGGCAGTAATACGTGCACGGAGCCAAGCCGAGGGGTGAGTTCTAGCAGGAGGCTCAGACTGTAGTGCCTGCATGCCGCACGGGGTTTAGTCAGAGACACCTCTGTGGAGGGGGACAACAAGGTAGCGTGTACTGCGGGGGCGGAGCACGGCAGCGCGGCCTAGGTTTCCACGTGGTGCCCCAAACGGTGCGGGTCTCAGTTGAGGCAGGAGGGTTGGCGCAAAACAAAAAAAACAAAAAAAAGTGAAATAGCTCACTGAAACGCGCGCACTGCACCAGTGTAGAGAGGCAGCGAGCTGGTTAGTAAGGCGGAATGCCTCCTAAACGCAACCAGAAGAGAAAAGAAAGTGAGTCCGAAATAGCACAGCTACTGAAGCTGGTGCTAGCAAAATTGGGCAGGGATGACGATAGTGAGGAGGAACAGGGCGGGGAGGCGCCGGTGTCAGACAGTGAGGAGGTCCCTGAGACAGTACCTGGGGTTCGCCCTCGTAGAACCATAGTCCCACCAAAGGAGGCTTTTCCTCCACTAGTGAAGAAGCCCAGGGTGAGTAAGAAAGGGAAACGGGGGGCAAGGAACCGGGCGGCGACCTCCTGCACCTGCTACCCGGGAACACCTCTGCAGCCGGTACTTCCGCTGCCTAGTGGGCCCTCAGCACCCATTCCCAATGTTCCAGAGCCAGGGCTTACATTGCCCCCTGGGCCCCCAGAGCCGGTGCCTATGGTGCCCATGGTACCTTCAATACCTGTGCCCAACCCGGCCCCACAGCCGCCTCCCGATGTAATCCCGCAGCCGATCAGTGAGCTGCCAGGGGCGGGATGAGGTGGCCACAATATTGGCCGAGATTAGAGGGGTCTTGAAGGCCTTGACGCCAGCCCCAAACCCCCAATCACCATCATACCAGAAGTAGTACCAGTGGTAACACCAATCCCGCAGGGAGGAGCACCGAGTGGGGTAGTTCTCACCGCCCCAGGACAACCGGGGGCAGCAGCGGAGGGGGGGCAGGCTGCTACGGCTAGTATATTGAACGGTAGCAACTCTTTTGGCACATCCTCTAGGTCACGGGTACTCATAGTACGGCCCGCGGGCCACCAGCGGCCCGGCAAGCCTTCCTTGGCGGCCCGCGGACCTTGCAGACATCGTACCTGTTTTTTGTTTTTTTTAAAGTGTCAGCAAACGCCGCAGCGCGGACTCTGAGAGACTCAGCTCTATGGGGGCCGGGCGATTCTTTAAAAGACCATTCACTTGTTAATGAGGCTTTGTTGTATTTTACCTCTAATTAGCGCCTCTGCATCTCCACTCTGAGATGCAGGGGCGCTAAGAAGAGGTGAAATACAACAAAGCCTCATTAACAACTGAATGGTCTTTTAAAGACCTGTGAAGTACTCGGGTGCGGCTGTGTGTGTTCCCGGGAAGCTGTCTCAGCCCCGGCTGACACACACGCGGGGTGAGGTGAGAGAGGGTGACAGAGACAGAGGGTGACAGAGACAGAGGGAGACAGAGACAGAGGGAGACAGAGACAGAGGGAGACAGAGACAGAGGGAGACAGAGAGAGAGGGAGAGAGAGACAGAGGGAGACAGAGGGAGACAGACGGAGAGAGAGGGAGAGAGAGACAGAGGGAGACAGACGGAGAGAGAGGGAGACAGACGGAGAGAGAGGGAGACAGACGGAGAGAGAGGGAGACACAGAGGGAGACAGACAGAGGGAGAGGGAGGGAGACAGAGAGGGAGACAGACAGGGAGAGGGAGGGAGGGAGACAGAGGGAGACAGACAGAGGGAGAGGGAGGAAGACAGAGAGGGAGATAGAGAGGGAGAGGGAGGGAGACCGAGGGAGACAGACAGAGGGAGACTGACAGAGGGAGACAGAGAGAGAGGGAGACAGAGAGAGAGGGAGACAGAGAGAGAGGGAGACGGAGAGAGAGGGAGACAGAGAGAGAGGGAGACAGAGAGGGAGTGAGACAGGGAGGGAGACAGAGAGGGAGAGGGAGGGAGAGGGAGGGAGACAGAGAGGGAGACAGACAGGGAGGGAGACAGACAGGGAGAGGGAGGGAGACAGAGAGAGGGAGACAGACAGAGGGAGACAGACAGAGGGAGACAGAGAGAGGGAGACAGATAGAGGGAGACAGACAGAGGGAGACAGACAGAGGGAGACAGACAGACAGAGGGAGACAGACAGAGAGAGGGAGACAGAGAGAGGGAGACAGAGAGAGGGAGACAGATAGAGGGAGACAGAGAGAGGGAGACAGAGAGAGGGAGACAGAGAGAGGGAGACAGAGGGAGGGAGACAGATAGAGGGAGATAGAGGGAGACAGAGGAAGACAGACAGAGGGAGACAGACAGAGGGAGACAGACAGAGGGAGACAGAGAGAGGGAGACAGAGAGAGGGAGACAGAGGGAGACAGAGAGAGGGAGACAGATAGAGGGAGACAGATAGAGGGAAACAGATAGAGGGAGACAGAGGGAGGGAGACAGATGGAGGGAGACAGAGGGAGGGAGACAGACAGAAGGAGACAGACAGAGGGAGACAGACAGACAGAGGGAGGGAGACAGACAGAGAGAGGGAGGGAGACAGAGAGAGGGAGACAGAGAGAGGGAGACAGATAGAGGGAGACAGAGAGAGGGAGACAGAGAGAGGGAGACAGAGGGAGGGAGACAGATAGAGGGAGATAGAGGGAGACAGAGGAAGACAGACAGAGGGAGACAGACAGAGGGAGACAGAGAGAGGGAGACAGAGAGAGGGAGACAGAGAGAGGGAGACAGAGGGAGACAGATAGAGGGAGACAGATAGAGGGAGACAGATAGAGGGAGACATAGGGAGGGAGACAGATGGAGGGAGACAGAGGGAGGGAGACAGAGGGAGGGAGGGAGACAGAGGGAGGGAGACAGAGGGAGGGAGTCGGGGGGAGACAGAGGGAGGCAGAGGGAGGGAGTCGGGGGGAGACAGAGGGAGGGAGAGGGAGACAGACAGAGGGAGACAGAGACAGACAGACAGACAGAGACAGACAGACAGAGGGAGGGAGACAGACAGACGGAGGGAGACAGACAGACAGAGAGAGGGAGACAGACAGAGGGAGACAGACAGAGGGAGACAGACAGAGAGAGGGAGACAGATAGAGGGAGACAGATAGAGGGAGACAGAGGGAGACAGATAGAGGGAGACAGAGGGAGGGAGACAGAGGGAAGAGACAGAGGGAGACAGACAGAGGGAGGGAGGGAGACAGAGGGAGGGAGACAGACAGAGGGAGACAGACAGAGGGAGACAGAGAGAGGGAGACAGAGAGAGGGAGACAGATAGAGGGAGACAGACAGAGGGAGACAGACAGACAGAGGGAGACAGACAGAGAGAGAGAGACAGAGAGATGGAGACAGAGAGAGGGAGACAGATAGAGGGAGACAGAGAGAGGGAGACAGAGAGAGGGAGACAGAGAGAGGGAGACAGAGGGAGGGAGACAGATAGAGGGAGATAGAGGGAGACAGAGGAAGACAGACAGAGGGAGACAGACAGAGGGAGACAGACAGAGGGAGACAGAGAGAGGGAGACAGAGAGAGGGAGACAGAGAGAGGGAGACAGAGGGAGACAGATAGAGGGAGACAGATAGAGGGAGACAGATAGAGGGAGACAGAGGGAGGGAGACAGATGGAGGGAGACAGAGGGAGGGAGACAGAGGGAGGGAGGGAGACAGAGGGAGGGAGACAGAGGGAGGGAGTCGGGGGAGACAGAGGGAGGCAGAGGGAGGGAGTCGGGGGAGACAGAGGGAGGGAGAGGGAGACAGACAGAGGGAGACAGAGACAGACAGACAGACAGAGACAGACAGACAGAAGGAGACAGACAGACAGACGGAGGGAGACAGACAGACAGAGAGAGGGAGACAGACAGAGGGAGACAGACAGAGGGAGACAGACAGAGGGAGACAGAGAGAGGGAGACAGAGGGAGACAGATAGAGGGAGACAGATAGAGGGAGACAGATAGAGGGAGACAGAGGGAGGGAGACAGAGGGAAGAGACAGAGGGAGACAGACAGAGGGAGGGAGGGAGGGAGACAGAGGGAGGGAGACAGAGGGAGGGAGTCGGGGGGGAGACAGAGGGAGGCAGAGGGAGGGAGTCGGGGGAGACAGAGGGAGGGAGAGGGAGACAGACAGAGGGAGACAGAGACAGATAGACAGACAGAGGGAGGGAGACAGACAGACGGAGGGAGGGAGACAGACAGACAGAGGGAGGGAGACAGACAGAGGGAGACAGACAGAGGGAGGGAGACAAAGGGAGGGAGACAAAGGGAGGGAGACAAAGGGAGGGAGACAGAGGGAGGGAGACAGAGACAGAGAGGGAGGGAGGGAGGGAGACAGAGAGAGAGAGGGAGGGAGAGACAGAGAGGGAGGGAGAGACAGAGACAAACAGAGTGAGTGAGACAGAGGGAGAGAGGGAGGGAGGGAGAGAGAGAGGGAGAGAGATGGAGAGAGAGAGAGAGAGAGAGAGGGAGACGGAGAGAGAGAGAGAGGGAGGGAGAGATAGAGAGAGGGAGGGAGACAGAGCAGAGAGAGATAGAGAGAGAGAGGGATGTGTGTATGCCGGGTCTGGTGGCTCAGTGGACGAAGGCGTCCGCTGCAGGGGCCTGTGTTCAACCTCATGGTCATAGTTTTTTTTTGCTCTAGCCCCGCCCCCTCCCCCACTGACCCCGCCCCCACCGGTGCGGCCCTCGGCCACAAACCACACTGTAAATTTGGCCCCCGAGAGAAAGTTTGTGAGTACCCATGCTCTAGGTGTATCCCTCTTGACTTTTTCATCCAGGAAAAATATTGTGAAGCTAAAAATCTGCCAGGGGTTTATCCATCATCTTTAATCGAACCACGTAAAATTGATTGAGGATCCAACCACGTACAATTGATTGAGATGACTATGTCCTTGTACCAAAAAGTTACATTTTTGAAGTATTATTACATTTTTCATTTTGTTTGAACTTAGCACTATTTTCTATTTGTTTAAAATGAGCAATTTCCTTTTAAGCCAACCGTTGTTTGATTATTGTCATTTTACTTTCATTTTTTCTACTTATTTAATATTTAAGTATTTTATTTCTTTAACTGTATTGTTGCATCATTAGTATTTTACAAACAACTCACACATTTTCTCTGAGGAGCATCTTGCTTTTCAAACTCCGAGCTCTGTGGAAGATCCCCCACAGGACACATCAGGCATGTGGCCTCCCTCCTTATAGCCATCCAGGGCATAGCCTACAAATATATAACAAAAATTCCCATAAGTAAGAAACATGCCTATACTACTGGACTTCACTTGTTTAACATTGTCATAATTCTCCCTCTCCCCCACATGCTTCTTTAAAACCTCTTTCACTCCACTGTTTCTGTACTCCTCCTTACGGCATGTCTCTCTCAATTCTTTCATGTCAACTGATCTTTCTTGTATTTGCAACACACATAGCAGGCTTTCAACTCCCATCCCCTTTATTTCCTCTCAACCTTTACCCTCCATAGCTTTCCCTTCCCCATAGGCCCACATAAATCTCACTCATCCCAAATTACATTTAGTTCACTTGTTCCAACACACCTAGGCCCAGCGGTATGAAGAAAACTTTTTGCAATTCCCTAATTGTGAATCCTTGCAATTCGCAATTAGGAGATCACAAAACGGCATGTATGAAAGTGTTTTGAACACTTTCTGTGATTTCCGGTGGGTCACAAATGACCTACCTCATGAATATTAATGAGGTAGGTCACAATTTGTGACCCATTAGGAATTGCAAAAATCACAGGGATGGAGGCCTGCTGAGGTCAGCAGACCAATACGTCTGTGATTGCTTTTAAAGAAAGCCTTAAGGAAAATAGGCTGCTTTACAAAAAGAAAAATGAAAAGTTTTCCTTTCATTTTTAAGAGCAGGCAGAGGTCCCTGGAACCACTGCCTGCTCCTAAAAAATACTTCTACAAACATTCAGAAAGTGGAAGGGGTCCCTTGGGGACCCCTTCCCATTTGTGAATGGGTTACCACCTATTTGAAGTAGGTGGTACAATGCAAATGTTTTGTGACTGCATTTCAGTCGCAAAACATTCATACATACCGATGCGATACGGTATTAGGAAGGGACACCCTAAACAAGCCCCTTCCTAATACCGAATCGCAAACCCAAACTGCGATTCAGTAACAGGTTAGCGAATTGCTATTTGGGGTTGATACATGTGAAAAGCCTTTTCTTGCATTTGCAAACCGACCGATTCTGCGAATCGGTTCGGTTGCGACCTCACAAAGGCTTTATACATGTGACCCCTAATATTATTAATCCCCCCCTTAGAGCCAATACGCCATTTACTCACCTCTTTCAAGAGCTTCAACTCACCCTTCTAATAAATCTAGCTCTTTGCACATCTGCTACATCACATCAAATCATTCCTTCACTTCTCTTCCCTCCTTAACTTACACCCCTTTCCCCTTTCCACCCTCTAATCAGTCAATCATCTTTGCTTATCTAATTCAATCATCACTCTTACACTGCACTACTAAAACTCATTGCTAAATTCTCTGCTAATTCTCCACTTGCACCACATCCCTTCCCTCTTCAAATGATCCCAGTTGCTACTGGAAATACAATACTCATCACAATAAAGCAGCATTTCTGCCTGTGATCACATCAGTTTTCTCCTCCACCATCTCCATTCCCACCAAATCCCCTCTTACTAGTTTGCTCTGTCTTGGTCCCATTTCTGCCAAACAGTAGCACAGAATGGGCCCGATTCACAAAAGTAATCTGAGACAAAATCCTAACTTTGCGACTTTCGGTATTCACAGAAGGCATTTAGGATCTACTAAAGTTAGGATTTTGTCTCAGTCAATCTTAAGTTTTGGTCTTAAGTTAAACTTAAGACAAACTTAAGTTTAACTGAGACAAAATCCTAGTCGTAAAGTTAGGATTTTGTCTCAGTTAAACTTAAGTTTGTCTTAAGTTTAACTTAAGACCAAAATTTAAGATTGACTGAGATAAAATCCTAACTTTAGTACTCCTAAATGCCTTCCGTGAATACCGAAAGTCATAAAGTTAGGATTTTGTCTCACATTACTTTTGTGAATCAGGCCCAATGTGTTTATTTTCCTGTAAAATATGGAATGTGCATTGGTGTCATCTAATTGGCTTTTCTAACTTTTCAATAAGATCATGGTAGATGAAGCAAGTAATGCATCAACTGCATGTAGGTGAAAGGCAGTCGCGAGTATTACACCACCCACTTGTAGGATAAAGATATATGCAGCTTAGACTAGGGTGCAGTTTAAAAGCACTGAAGTAAAACATGGAAAGGAAAAGTGACTGTGTCGTGTAGAAAAAATGTATTCTATATCTGGTACATTACCTCTAAAGTGTTCCTTGAAAGCTGACAGAGATGCTTAATATGTAAAAAAGTGACACACTAAACATTGGAAGATGTATGCCCTCAGACTGAGCAATTACCAACCCCTTTTTCACTTTGAAGGGAAAGCAAATATAAGGAATATTTTCCAGGAAAAAGTTCCAGCTATAAATAAGATCCCTTATTTCATATCTAACTATGACAAAATACTGTAACAATAATTAAAACTTACTTTTCACTTAATTTGAAAATTCTAATCCAATGATGAAAGCAGATTTATGATATTTTTGGGTGAAAAGTAACTTAAGGATAGTCTACTTTCTTTTGCCTGAATGTAAACTGGTTTAGAAATTGTTTGCCTCTCAGCTCTGCTCGAGAGACGAAACACTCATCCTCATCTGACTTTCTAACATCCTTACTCCTGGAAGACAATGGTTTAGCCCCCGGCAGCAGAAAAGGAGGGGTGTTGTCATGATCTAAGTTAATAAAAATCTCTGTGAGATTCCCCAGAGTTCCGCAAATGGGTCAGAAATGCATGCAGCACTACAATTTAGCACCATTAGCGTGTTCCGTGAAAAATCAGCATGTACGAATGGCACTATGTGGTGCGCCAGCGTGCGGGCATTTTGTTTTACCTGCTACTGCCTAGCCCCTGCCTTTCCCAACTTTTCAATCCTACCTAATCCACTCCCATCTGATCACCCACTTCCCAATCCGACCTTTTATTTACTTATTTTTCTTTCTTTCTGCCTATTCCTTTGTGTATATTTGTGGTTTGTTTTATGTTTTCCTTTCCTGACCAGTTTACCTCCTGTTTCCTTTTTCCTTCCCAAGTTTCCCATCCCAGTCCAACTCCCTCCCATTCTGACAAGTCCAGTCGACCCCACTCCACTCCACTCCACTTACCCCATGGCAGAAGCAGGCAGCACCAGTGCCACCTGCACCCCCAGTGGGAGATGCAGGTGCGGAGGGGTGCAGCCTCACCCCATTTTCGGTGAGGCAGAGGTGGGCGAACTAATCTTTTGGGTGTAGTACCACCTTCCCCACATGTTGGCCACAGGTGACAGGCCCAATAAGGGTCACGTGCTGTGGGAGCGTCATTTGCTTTGTTGGAGAGTGCAGCTGTGTGTGCACCGCAGCACAGGGTCCAGAGCTCCAGCAACAGCTGGCGCACCTCTCGACCGGCATCCTAGACCAGGAGGAGGACCTGCTGGATCTGCTAGGTGTCAAGGTTGCGGGGCTTGGTGAGTAATATTTTAGCTATTTTAGGGGGATATTCTCAAGAACGTGTGTTAACTAACGCCAAAATAACTTAACGTAACTTCTCACATCGCAGTCTATTGCGGGTAAATAACACCGTGTCAACGCAGAATTCCCAACCCGGCGGCACCATGCGATAGTCACACGAGAACGCGACAAATGCCCACGTTAAAATTAACGCGACGCCGAAAAAATGCGAAACACGAACGCCAAAAAAGTTGCGATGTCCCAAATCGCGAAACAAAAAGCAGCGATAACCAGCGACAGGCCTGTGATTCCCACGCAACATGCGGGAAAATGCACTATAAAAGCAGAGAAATAAAAAAAAAAAGCACCATGGACGCACCCGGACCGAGTGCAGAGGACAACGCGAACCCCACAAGCCCCACAGACGAGCAGCCAGGAACCCCGGTGCCAAGGAAGGGCAAGGAGAAGAGGAAGAGGAAGACGGGGCAGTCCACAGGAAAACAGGATCATCGTCACGGAGGTGACAGGACACTACCAACAACTGTTCGTCACCTCCACTGTGTCATCGGCCACACAAACGGAAATATGGCAGCACATCGTGAACAACGTGAATGCAGTCGGAGTGTCGAGGAGGACAATGGAAAAGGTCAAGAGGCGCTGGAATGATGTGAAGGGCAAAACCAAGAAGAAACCCGATGCCAACATGAAAGCAGCAACGCAGATTGGAGGTGGGGGACCAGCGGCACACCAGGAGCTGGATGACATTGAGAAAATGGTGGCCACAGTCATCAGTCAGGATACGGTGCCAGGAGTCAGGGATCGGGACACTGCTCAACATGACCTGACACACCATCAACAGGGTGAGTACCGACCAGGGGACGGGGGAGATGGGCACAATGGCACACATGCACAATTAAGTACAGCACACTGCACACCCACAATGACTCTGGACCATGTCCCTGATCCACATGCCACACTGCAGCACACATACAGAAACTCAGGGAATGTGTGTTGAAATTAATTTATTTGCACATGCTGTGCCTGTGGTCATTTTGTACTGCCTCATGATTGCTAAGGACTGACACAATGTGACGTCCTCATGTGAAGAAATTGTCAATGATGGTGTTCCTACGGGCTATTCCTGCTGCTGCTGCAGTGGGGTGTGGTCCACCTGCCTCATCTTCCTCATCATCGTCCGGTGCATCTGGCACTTGTACCCATGGGGCATTGGTGCATACACATATGTTGTGCAACACACAACATGCAACGATCATCTTGCACACGATGTCTGGGCTGTACAGGAGCCTCCCACCTGTGATGTCCAGGCAGCTGAAACGTGACTTCAACACGCCAAATGTGCGTTCCACGATGCCCCTGGTGCGTTTGTGGGCCACATTGTACTGCCTCTGGGCCTGTGTGTTTGTGGCTCGGAGGGGTGTCATCATCCAAGGGCAGAGTGCATAACCTTGATCACCTGTGACAGTGCAGAGAGACATGAGTCAATAGTTGGTTCTGCATGATGTGTTGGCAGGCTCACTAGTTGATTGGCGTGCGATATGTGTGTCATAGTGATTCCTGTGTGACATGTACTGCTTGTAGCAAATGAGCGCCATCAATGTGTATTACGTAGCCTCACTACTGCTGCTCCTCCCTCCCCCCCGAGCCTAATCACTTGTGTGCGCTGCGCGGTTGCATCACTTGCACTCCTACGGCACACCATTGTCATGCCTGTCTGCGCATGTCCACAAGCCTGACAACGACACTGTGATGTTGGCCGTTGAAGGTGGGCGGCCACGTGTGTGTAGGCCTATGGCAAGGATAGGGCGGACACAGATGTGGAGTTCATGGCTGGCTGAACTCGCGATGCGGTCGAGGCAAGACCTTTGGCTTATGCTGCGGCAATAGCGATACACACACAACAGTTGGCATGTATGATCCTGGACCCCGAGCGGGCTTGCGCTCATACATTCATCCCTTCGGCCGAGCCCGCACACCGGGGGCATGTTACATTGCAACTTTGTCCATTGCGGGACGGGTGGCGCCGACACTACAACAGAGACACACGCATCAGGTACTTTATTGGCAAGCCCAACACTTAACCACGCCCAGAGCCCCGGGGTGATCATCCACACCCCTACGCTGGACTGTCGTAAGCCAGCCCACTCCGGCAATGCCTACAGGGGGTTACGACACAGCTGCATGTCCCAGGTCTCTACCACTGCCTGAGGTGACATGGTTGCGTCCGCTGTACACAGCACAATGCAATGTGGCAGGGCCCAGGGCCCTCATGCATACACAATGACCACACAGACACACTTAGATAGTTTGTGCAACTGGCTACGGGCACGTGCACCCGGCCCCTTTTATTGCCAGGGTCACATGTCCAGTGACGCCTGTGCTGGATGGGTGTGGGGTGAGTGTGAGCCAGCCCTCAAGGAGTGGTTGGTGCTGGCAACAACTACAACACTGATCAGACAATCAGAAGTTCACAGTTCAAACACCAAGGGTCCATGACTTGAGCTGCATGGAGTTAGTGGCCCCGGATGCACAGCGGCCGGCACATGGAACACCTCCACGGGACGGTGACTACCGGTGCACTGAGGTAGGGCCACAAGAGCTGAGCGGGTCCTCGTGGATGTCCAAGGTGAAAGTCGTGGATGGTTTTGGGGGACAGTGGAAGGTGATCTTCCAGGGCATGATACAGAGGGCAGTACCAAGCAGACACAGGCAATATGGAGGAGATGAATGCTTCAGACTCATTTTTGACACCAAGTCAGTATCAGCTACATGATGATGAAGACAACCCCCAGGCCATAGACTCAGACGCCACCAAAGTTCAACCAGAGAGTGTCCATGGATTTCGGGGCACGGAGTCAGTGGCACCAGAGCTGAAAGGGGATGCAGTCTGCGATGAGGCCTGTACAATGGTATAAACTCTGCCATAAATAAATCAAGGCTCAGTTCCAAATGTGTGACCTACTTGACCGTAGTGTAGGCCGGATGCAGCGGTCAGCAGGGGCCCCCAGCCACGTGTCCTTGGCTTGCGATGCACAGAGTTAGTGGCATCAGAGCAGTTGTTGGTAGAGTTCGGTCACCTCCGTAACGAGGATCCTTTTTCCTCCCGGACTGAACCGCGTCTTCCTCTTACTCCTCTCCTTGCGTACAATGATAGGGACTCTGCCATTGCACAATTAAGACTCAGTTCCAAATGTGTGACCTACTTGACTGCAGTGTAGGCCGGAGGCAGCGGTCTGCGCGGGCCAACCGCTGTTCAGTCAGCTCCTCCTGGTACTCTCACACACGACGTTGGAATGCCATGTGGCGATGATTTGTGGTTGACGGAGGTAGAAGCACCAGAGCTGAGCGTGTGTGCTGCCTGCGACGATGCCATGCCCTGCCTGGTCCGGACTGGATTGGATTGGTGTGAGGCCTGTTGGACCGCAGTGTAGGCAGTACACAGGTGACCCCGCGGTGCTGGGCTGCAGTGTAGGCCGAAGGCAGTAATAAGCAAGGGCCCACAGACACGTGTTGTTGGAATGCTATGCACAGAGTTGGTGGCACCACATCGAAGGGAGTACGGTGATATAAAATCAGCCATAAACGTATTTACTCTGCCATTGTATAATCAACACTCAGTTCCAAATGTGTGACCTACTGGACTGCAGTGTAGGCCGGAGGCAGCGGTGGAGTACGTCAATGAGAAAGGAGTAATGGGGGCCTGTGTCGCGGAGGCCGTGATGGACTGAGGAGGCTGCCATGGTCGCGGGCCTCGGGCTTGGAGCTTGCACCGGCACGTGGTGGGCCCTCTTTGACACATGCCAGTGTCGGCAGGTGAGCAGTGCGGCCTTGGTGCGCTGGGACGGTCATGACGGGTCTTGGGACCAGCGGCCTGGGGTGCAGCACGCGCACAGGATCACAGGCACCGCCGATCACGGTGTCGGCCTCGTGGCAGGGTGAGAGGCGCCGCCCTGGCAGGCATGTTGGCCATTCCGGAAGAGAACCACGCCCAGAGTAACGGGCTTTTTATTCACACCCCTGGGCTGGCCTGGCGTACGCAGGGCCAGCCCATTCCGCTCACGCTTACAGGGGGGGACGTAACAAGCTACATTTCCACATTCTTCCCCACTGGCTTCGGTAACATGGATGCGTCCACTTCCAGTACACTGCAGACGCCAGCAGTGTATGTCGACATGGACATGTCTGTGGTCTGCATACTGCAGTCTGTCCAGCACATCCACGCCACACTTGGCATTGTGTACATTCACATTCATGGGTCACTTGCCTCCTCCGCACATGCCTGGTTCCCACCTCTCCCCACATTCTGCTATTGTGTGGCTGAGGTGCCATGCCGTTGATGGCTTGTGTAGATGGCTAGCCCAGGTTGCCACAGTAAGTTGTGTTGTCGTGTCTGGAATGTGGGACTGTTGGTTGTCATGTTGTATGTGATTTTGTGACGTGTGCATTCCTAGAGTTGTGAGTTGTATGTTGGTGGAGTTGAGGTGTGTGGTGTGTTCAGTTGTTACTTACTGACGAGCAGTGCATTTCCATAGGTGGCATCCTGAAAGCACTGGTTGATGATGGACTGTCAGAAGATGAAGGAATCATGCACACTGCCTGGGTAGTTGGCGACGACATTGGTGAAGAGCCCACGGTGGTCCACTATTGCCTGCACATTGATGGAATGCATGTGTTTCCTGTTGCGGTAATCGTGTGCGGTGGCAGCAAGGGGCACAAGGAGTACATGTGTGCAGTCGATTGCCCCCAAGACGTGCAGGAAGCCAGCTATGGCATAGAAGCCTTGATTGGTCTCCAGCTGTTCCTGCACAGTGTGTGGGAAGTAAGGTTGCCGGGGTACCAAGCTGATGATGGCATCCAAGACAGGTGTGAGGAACTTTGGCAGGGCTGGCTGTGAGACTCCTCCGACTCTGGCAGTTGTTGGTTGGAAGGTCCCAGAGGCCAACAGGTGCAGCACGGCCAGCAGCTTTGTCTGCGGAGGGATGTTGGTTCTCCGCCGTGTTGGTACCGTCAGCCTGTGTGCAATGAGGGTCAGGATGCGGAGGATGGTTGTCCTTTTGAGCATGTAGTGGGCAATGACTTCCTCTGGCGTTAAGTCTCCGAGGCTGGTGCGTTTTCGGAAGGTCCTCTGTCTTTGTCTGCTCTGCCTCTGTGGTAGTCCGGGGGGGGTGGGGGTCTTGGGTGTGGTGGCGGTGGGTGTTGTGTCCCTCTTGGGGCTCCGAGCTGCATGATCAGTAGCTCCATGGCATCTGTTGTTCTTCAGGTATGGCTGTGGGCTGGGCTCCCTTTTATGGTGCAGGTTGTCGTCCGACTTAACACCAGGTAAGAGCAGGTGTTAAATCCCTGCTGCTAACGCGCCTTATCGCATGTTTTGTGATCTTATTGCCGATCTGGCTGGTCGTTGGGAATGTTGCGAAGTGGTGTTTTCGCGGGTTTTTGCACGGGAACGCCTACTCTGCATCTCATTAGCGTTAGTTGCCGGTGTCATCCGTGGCGATGTTTTTTGCGACTGCTATCGCAGGAAAACAGGTGATATCTGCTGTTAGCACCAGCTTGTGAATGGTGCCATGAATTTATCACAACTTTGGCTGCAATAAAGTGCCGGTGATAAGTCCTTGAGAATATGCCCCTAAGTTTTCTAAAAATTCGAATATTTTTTGAACAGCATAATCACACTCACAGGTAAGTTAGTTTCTATGATGATTGCCACCAGCACCTCTTGTGGGTGACACAGGCATGCAGAGGTGTAGCACTGCTCAATTTTCAGTGAGGAAGAGGTGACCGCATTAATCTATTGGGTGCAGCACCACCTACCCCGCGTGTTGGTAGCAGGTGGCAGGTCCGGTAAGGGTTATGGCCTGCAGGAGCATCGGCTTTCTCTAGGGGCGAGTGCGGTGGTGTGTGTGCCGCAGCACACCCAGCAACAGCAAAGTCAATGCTGCGCCGACATCCTAGACTGGGACCAGGAACTGTTTGACCTGCTAGATGTAGAGGTTGCAGGGCTCGGTGAGTTATATTTTAGTTATTTTAGATCTAAAATAAAAAAATTCGAGCACCATGATCGAACTCACAGATAAGTTAGTTTACATGATGATTGTCGCCAAGTAATTAGTTATAGTTAGGACCATGTTTCTATAGGAAAAGCGTTTTTTGACTTGCCTATATCTTTGGCGCCGGTTGACGAATCTTCATGAAATTTTTCCCCAAAATTCGACACTCACTTTAGCTTGTGTCTGGAAAGTTTCGGGGGGGCCCATCAAGTGGGGGCCATGAAAAAGGGAGGGTCCCAAAACACATTTTCCCCATGTTAATTCCCATAGGAGTTTTAAACATGACTACAGGCCAAACATCTGGATGAAACTACACAAAATTTGGCAGAAAGGTAGATTTTTTTCCACAGATCATTCTGTTTGTAATTTGATGTAAATCCATTCAGTAGTTTTAGAGATATTAACTGAAAAACAAATTTGTATATATAGAGGCACGGATCCTCTGTGAATTCACCCGTGGGGATCCGTGGATTCACGTGCCAAAGTACAGTCCTTATTGGCTGACCGTACCTTCACAGAAAAGTTGTGGCCACCATTTTGTTTGTTGGGAAACCATCCCCAGGGCTGAAAAGTTGTTTGCATATTGAATGAAGGGGTCAGGTGAGAGGTTTCCTGACCCCTTGTGCATGTGTCCTGGGGTCATAAATGTGAAGAAATTTTTTTTTGGGGCCACTCATGAAACCTGGGGATCCCTGCAAGGGCTCAGCGCGGCCCCCATGTAGCTCTGTGAGAGGTCTGTGAATCTAGTGCGACTAAAAAAAGATACATATATATATTTTTACACTCACTCTTACTCTCACATCCACTCATATAACCATACAGATACTGTCACACCCACTCGCATACCCATACAGACCTCTCACACCCACTCCTACACCCATTCAGACACTGTGACACCCATTCACAAACCCATACGGAGGCTCTCACACCCATTTATAAACCCACACAGAGACTCTCGCACCCACACTTACACTTATATAGACATTTTTATACCCACTCACATACTCATACAGACACGGTCACACCCATTCAAATATCCTAGAGACACTGTTACACACATTCACAAACCCATACAAAGACTGTCACACCCATCCAGTAACCCATACAGAGACTCTTACACCCACACTTACACCTATAGAGATACTTTTAAACCCACTCACATACCCATACAGACATTCTTACACCATACAGACTGTCACACTCATTCACAAACCCATACAGAGACTCTCACACCCACTCCCATAACCATACAGACCTTTTCACACCCACTCTTTCACCCTTGCAGACACTATTAAACCCTTCACAAACCTATACAGAGAGTGTGATACCCATTCAGAAAACTAGAGAGAGAGTCTGTCTCCAGAGATTAAACCTATACAGACACTGTGACACCCACTGACATACCCATACAGACCTCTCACACCCACTCCTACACCCATTCAGACACTGTGACACCCATTCACAAACCCATACGGAGGCTCTCACACCCATTTATAAACCCACACAGAGACTCTCACACCCACACTTACACTTATATAGACATTTTTATACCCACTCACATACTCATACAGACACTGTCACATCCATTCAAATATCCTAGAGACACTGTTACACACATTCACAAACCCATACAAAGACTGTCACACCCATCCAGTAACCCATACAGAGACTCTTACACCCACACTTACACCTATAGAGATACTTTTAAACCCACTCACATACCCATACAGACATTCTTACACCATACAGACTGTCACACTCATTCACAAACCCATACAGAGACTCTCACACCCACACTTACACATATATAGACAGTTTTACAGCCACTCACATACCCATACAGTCATTGTCACACCCATTAAGGTATCCTACAGACACTATCACACCCATTCACAAACCCATATAGAGACTTTCAAACCCACTCACATACCCATTCAGACCTTTTCACACCCACTCCTATACCCATGCAGACACTGTTACAAGCTCATACAGAGACTCTCACACCCACATTTGCACTTATATAGACACTTTTATACCCACTCACATACCCACACAGACACACTTACAACAATTCAGATATCCTATAGACTCTGTTACACCCATTTACAAACTTATAGAGGAGACTCACACCCATTCACTAACCCATACAGAGACTCTCACATCCACACTTACACCTATATATAAACTTTTACACTAAATCACATACCTATCCAGACACTCTCACGCCCACTCTTACACCAATACAGACATTCTCACATCCCATAAAGACACTTTGACACCCAGTCAGATATTCTACAGACACTGTTACACTCATTCACAAACCCATACAGAGACTCTCATACCCACTCCCATAACCATACAGACCTTTTCACACCCACTCTTTCACCCTTGCAGACACTATTAAACCCTTCACAAACCTATACAGAGAGTGTGATACCCATTCAGAAAACTAGAGAGAGAGTCTGTCTCCAGAGATTAAACCTATACAGACACTGTGACACCCACTGACATACCTATTCAGATACTCTCACACCCACTCACAAAGTAATACAGACATTCTGAAAGCCACTGTTACACCCATATAGATACTGTTACACCCACTCACAAACACATATACACACGGTCACACCCAGGTGTACACCCATACAGAGACTGCCACACCCATTCACAAAGCCATATAGAGACTCTCACACCCACACTTACACCTATACAGACTCTCTTACATCCACTCACACACCCATACAGACACTGTCACACCCATTCAGATATCCTACAAATGCTGTTAAACCCATTCACAAACCCATCCAGAGACTCTCACATGCACACATCCATACAGACATTTTCATAGCCACTTACATACTGATACAGAGAGTGTCAAACACACTGATATACCCACACAAACACTGCTAGGGCCAGTATGCATAGAGACACTTATGCACCTAAAATGATTCCCATTTAGAGTCTGTTATACAAACTGTGAGACCCATTCAGAACCCTCTACTAGAAATATAAAATGCGCTCTTTTGCATTGAATGTGTGCTTTTGGTTTGTAGATTGGCAATAGATCTGTGGATTCGATAAATATAAAATAAAAGGATATACAGTTAAAACAAATACCTGTTTGGTAAATAGGGTGGTTTTTAGAAGAGCCATTGTGTTCATTGTGTGTATATGATGACTACATATACAAGCGGATGCTGAGTTTTAAGTTGCTCAGAAACACACTGTTGCCTTCGTCTGTAAAGTGAACACCATCTCTCCTATATATTCCATATATGTTGAAGGATAGGTTATTATTTGTGCACAGAGCAATGTTATATGGTCTCTGAGGAATGCTGAGACAGCTTTCTTAACATGTTTCATGGCATTCTCTATCTGTGGACAAAATTCAGAAGACTATTTCCATTTCTGCTTCTGGCACATGTTAGAGAACACCATGGCAGTGTGAGGGAAATGTTGCAATAATTGTTCACAGGTATTGGTCATTAGGATTTCCAGTCCTACCCCAGTCAGTGTGCCCAGGTGATTTCCACCACAGTGAACAATTATGAGGTCTGGATGTTGGGAATCCATAATTAATGAAAGAAATATTGAATAAAGATTGTTTGGGTGTTTATTTAGGAAGTGGTGTGTAAGTGGTAGTGTTTAGGAGTAGTTTTTGAAAAAGCTTTCAGTTTGTTGTGCGGATCCGCGGATCCTAGCAAAGTCACACTGGAGGCTGCGCTGAGTATCGGCGATGGATCCGCGGACCAGCCCAAAACCCCCACCTAATTGGGCTTTCTTTAAGGAGTCACATAAAGGGTTAAGAAATGTGACCATTCAGAAGGTCTGTATGATTATAAGAAAATGAAAGCAGTGCTTCTATTTGTTTGCAGCCTTTGTAACCTTGAAAGCAAAGTTGAAATCGGTGCCATTAATTGTTGCCTTGTATGAGAGTAGTCTACTATTGTTGTGCTCAGTTTTTGTGTGCTTTCTTGAGAGAAGTTTGACAACCTGATACTGAGAAAGAAAAATACACAATCACATTTAACAGGTATGGTAGTTAAGCAGTAGCATACAAAAATAGTTCATAGAGATGGGGTGAGCTTGAGTAAGGTGGATGAAAGTGAGCAGGATGTTTGAGAAAACTAAAAGGAAATATTAAAATAGAGTAGAAGATAAAAACAAAGTAAACTTTACTGATCAGGAAGTATGAGTAACAAGTTAAGTTATGAAGAAAAACAAAACACAGGTACACCCAAATGTAGGTAGTGACACAAGGAGTGAAATACTAATGTATGCAGTGAGATGTTGAGGTATTTTATTATGCATACAGTTATGCAATTACATATACACCGATTTATAGATTAAGATGTCCTGGTTCACACTGATGCTTTTACTAATACAGCAAGGTATAGTCGAATATATTTACTTTTCAAATATAATGATATAGCTATGCATACAGTAACAGAGCAAAGGATACAGTAATGCCTACATTTACACAGTCAAAAGGAAGCTGATGTCTGCACTAAATCACTCAGAGAGACATTGATGCATACAGTTAGATGATATATGCAGTACACAGAAGCACAAAGTAATGGGGCAGTAATACAGCTATGACATACAGAAAAGTACTGAGGGACCCTAAGTGGACACTGTAATGCAGGGACAAGCACTACAAAGTACATACTAACATTTCTAGAAAGATAGCCAGCAAAAGAATAATAGTGGTATTTACAGGACCAGATATACAGTGAGACACACAATAATAGACTAAGTGAAACAGTAATGCATATAGTTATACACATGAACACATGAATACCTACAACAATACATTCAGTGTATTTGTAATACTTATGTATAAGAGAGGTAGATGGATAGACAGTTAGATGTGTGTACTGTACAAAGCAGAGGAAAGAATAACAGGACAGTATTTCTTTGCATAACTATTTAGAAACTGTAGAGCGCAACTATAGAGATGCTATAGACACAGTTGTGCATTCATAAACACACTAACACACTAACTTATGCATGCACTCAAAGACCCTGAGTGACATTGATGCATACAGCTACACACTAATGGACACATTGATACACTCAGTGACTGATTCAGACACTTGATTATATACACACGCAAACACCTTGGGACACATGAATCAATACAGCGAGCCACCCATGTACACAGCAATGCACTCACTGACTCATTTACACACTAACTTATACATACAATTACACACTCTGGGACATACTGATACATGCACTGACACAGCCATGCACACAGCCATGCATTCTAACCCTGGGCGTAGTTCGCTTAGTAGCGCTACGCGTAGCTACGCGAAGTGCACTTCGCACTACGCGAGCTACGCGTAGCACTACGCGAACTGCGTAGTGCGGTAGGAAATGCTGTTCGCAATGATTGCACAGTGCCGGATGCTTGTCCGCACTGTGCAATCATTGCAAACGGCATCTTGCACAGTGCAAGCGGTCGTTTTCTACCGCTCGAGTAGATTTGTACTCGAGCGGCAGTTTTCTCAACGCGGACTGGTAGTTTCTCATTACGAGCGGTCGCGAGCATACGCGACCACTCGCAATGAGAAACCTGACCTCCCCGCGTTGAGAATCTCGCCGGGAGGTTTATTTTCCACGCTCGCGATCGGCAACTTGATGTTGCTGATGGCGAATGAGGAAAAAGTCTCGCCGGGATGTCATTTTGCTCGCTCGCGGTCACCAACTTGACGTTGAGGACCGCGAGCAAGCAAAAAATGCCCGCTACGCTACGCGTTTTTGCACTGTGACTACGTGCAATTCGCGTAGCGCGTAGTTGCGCAAACTACGCAAACTAAGCTAGCGTAGCGTAGTTTTCCGCCCAGGCCTAATGCATTCATTGATATACTCACTCAGTCACTTATAAACACAGTTAGATACTGCATACCTCGATGCACCGACTGACTTACTCATATACTCACTGATACATACACTGAGCTACTCTTTTCTGGGACAGAGTAATACATACAGTGACACACACAAGGACACATTAATGCAGTCACTGACTCACTGACACACCCAGTTATACTGAGCGTATCTATAATACATATATCAAAAAGAGGTAGATGGATAGAGAGTTATATCTGTGTACTGTGGAAAGCAGAGCAAAAAAGGAAAGCATGTCTTGTATAACTGATTGTAAACTCTAGACTAAACAATAAGTCAGTAAAATAGTAATAAAGGTATTTGTTTTAGATGTTAATTTAGTGTTTATTTTTTATAGACATCTCATTTTATTTGAGAAGGAAGATTGACAAGGCCTGACGAGAGAGAAAGAGGAAAGAAACACATAAAACAGGATTATGAACTGCAAACTCAGAGAGACAAACAAAATTAGAAGAGAATATCCAGAGGAAAAAGAGAAGCTTGTAAGAATACTAAGCAGTTTCTCAAAACAATGTCGTAAGATGCAAAATGTGACTACAGACTTGTGTAAAAATTGAATTTACACATCAAGTCGAAAAAAGGAAGGGGTACATGTTTCTGAAGGTAGGAATGCTCTAAGAAATCAGGGACTTTGTCATGGAGACAGAAACAGTTTAAGGAGATAAGAGCTAAAACGTTTTGGACTAGAGCAATACAGAAATTGCTGAAAAAATTAAGAAGAAGTATAAGAGAAGTGCTGCATTTAAGCAAAAGGAACATATTGAGAGCGCTGTTGAGAAATCATTTGCTCTGAAGAGGAAAGTATTTCTTTTAATATTGAATAGATTGAGGACACTAGACAAAACAGTGTTGTGTATGATGAAAATAACTGTTAGAAAAAGGCTTAGTTATAGAAGTAATTTGTAAAACATTTTTAAAGGTGACTGGAAGCATACCTCTAGTACAGAACCTTATTTTAATGTAGAAAGCTATTTGTAAGAGAACATACTCGTGCATCCAGTTGATTTAACTGGCCATTGTTATGAAGTAGAAGATGGTACTCCTGTTTCAAAAGAGGATATGTTTCCTAGGAATGTAGAGGAAGTGGTAGCTGAAGGAAGTCGTACACAGGCCCCAGTATACAAATGGAACTGTAGTACTCTTGGCAGTATTCGTTAGGATTCAATTGATTTACAAAATCATTTTATATGTGATTTTCCACCCTGAGGTCTCAAACAGAAAATTGCATGTCTTTCAAGAAAAGTTTGCAGAAGAACTTCTCATCATTTCAGGGTATTAGCTGTTCACCACTCCAAAATACAAACTTTGATTAGAAGACTTTACTATGAAAAAACTTCTGCCTTATGTTTAGGAGAGATGAATAGAGTTTTATTGTATAGCACACTAGTAAAGGTAGAAAAAGTTTGTGAAGATATTCAGTCTCGGTTGTTTGGTCCAGAAGAGGAGTCTAGAGAAAATGTAGAGTTGGTTACTGGAGGTGTAGAAGAACAGGATACAGAAATTAGTACTGAAAACTTTGCACAACAGATTTGAAAGTTTGACACAGTTTGCTCTGAGAAACCAAACTGTGTTTCTATTTGTTGTCAAAATCGCTCACTACAAAACGCAAACTCACAATGTAGTTGTGTACTCTAAAGCTGAAGAAGAGAACAATAATTTGGTGCATGTTAAGTTGTGGAGGAAAGATTTGATTTGTCTACACAGCAGGTTATATGTAAGCGTTGCTTTGTAAATCCTGCTTTGATAAGTTAGAGAATAATAAAATGCCAGCAAGAGCCATATATAATAAGTTATAATTGGTGACTGTTCCAGAAGAGCTTAAAGTATTAAATGTTTATGAATCGATTCTAAAACAGTGTATACATCTACTCCAAGCCATAGTTCGTATGGAGCCAAAGACAGGAAAATTGCCTCCAACTGAGCTCCAGAAAGGACTAAAAGGAAGAGTTGTGTATTTACCTTTAGATTTTAAACTGAATATTGAAACTATAGGGGTAGATAAAGATATTGCAGAACTTCCTATTATATTAGTAAATGGTGTTCCAACAAAGAGTAGAAAAACATTGGAAGTGTTAGTAGATTTAACAAAGTAAAAAAAATCAACATTATACCTAGCAAAAAAAATGTTTACTATTCAAATGGTGATGTTGCTGAAAATGTAACTCTTGTAGAGGATGAGAAATTAGCATCAAGCATACAGATTGAAAAAATAGATCCAGATCAGAACAAATATATGAACACCACAGCATCCATCCCCTGCATTCCAAAGAAATCATTGGTGATGTATTGAGCTGTTTTCAACAAGCTAAAGGAGCTTCCTTGAGTGTATGGGAAAAACATTTAGAGGGTCGCTGTTTTCCCCAGGTGTTTCCCACTGGAGGAGGAGGCCGCTATAATGGCCATCCTGTAGATACCAGCAGCTGAATACCGCACAACATGACTATATTCAGAGGATCCAAGATTTGTCTGTGCATTCCGTACATATTCCATCTTCTGTTTGAGAGAGACTTGTCTGGACATTCATATGCTGTGAATCATATACTGAAGACAGATATTAATCTTCAAAATATCTCTGCAAAGGAATTTGTTGATAGAGTTCAAGACAAAGATGAAAACTTAGAATACAACTTAATTAATTTGATGGCAAGCCAATGAGTATTGGTATCATCGTTATGGAGAACTTAAATACATGCTGAAAAACCTGAGTGCACCAACTTGGTTTGTAGCAGTTAGTTGTGCTGAATATGCATGGGATGACATGCTTGAATTTTTAAGACAGGCAAACTTCAACATTGAGGACATAAAGACAGCAGGAGAAGTTTGCTTTTTAGATCCTGGTAATGGTTGCAGATATTCTAACCACAGGTTCCAAGCCATGCTATTGTTTATCTGCAACAAAACTAATCCTCCTCTTGACGAAGTAACTGATTTTTTTTTGGTGTAAAGAGTACCAAGCAAGAGGTGCTCCTCATATTTACATGCTGGTATGGATAAAAGATGCTTTAAAATTTGGAACAGACAGTATGGCTGTGTGGGGTCTTTCATAGAACAGTATGTGACATGCGCCATCCCTAAAGATACTACTGACAAAGGCTTGCGAGAACAAGTTATGCATTTCCAAGCACATAAAAGAGGAAAGTACAGTCATCGAAAACACAGAAGCAAAAGAAGATTTTACACAAGCTGTTGTTTTGGCTTTCCACGACAGGTTATTTCACAAGGAAGAGTCAACAGCTTTTTGTCTGCATTGAGACATACAGTAACATGGACATTACCGAAAAATATGTACAACCTAAGAAGAACAAAGGCTTCCAAGTTCAAAATGTGGAATGCAAATATGGACATTCGATTTTTTGCAGAGAACTCACTTGCTGTTGCTTGGTATGTATGTGACTTCGTACAATACAAAATCAGAGAAGACTGAAATGAAAGAGATGTGGCAGGTGATTCCTGCAGAAAAGAGTTTAACAAAAAGGTTGGACAGCTTTAGTTTAAAATTGCTATCCCATAGGGAGATGGAGTTTTATGAATGTTGTGACAGGTTGAGCTTGGCCAGTTTATTCTCGAAGTCTAGGGAAATTGTTTGGGTAAGTCTAGGCCTAGCAAGCACGCAAAATAGAGTGTTAAAGTCTTTCACAGAAATTCAGTATCTAGCGGAGTTCAACCCGGAAAGTACTGACAGTGTAAAATCCAACATTTTAGAAATATACTACCCAAGAAGAAGTGTATATCTTGAAACTATGTGCTTACATGAAGTTCTTCAACACTACAGCTACCAAAGGAATGTAGCGGAAAATATAGAAGGCTGTAAATTTGGAGTACTTGAATGTGATTGCTGTTTAGTGAGACATGCAAAGGAAACTTAAAAACCACTGAACACTTAGTTGCCAAACTTCAGAGAAAAGAGAATTTTTCTATTCGGCACTTCTTCAACTGTTTAAGCGTTGGCATGCTGAATCGAAGTGAGAAGATTCATTTAATGCTGTGAAAGACAGTATTGAGTGTTTAGCCTTCCAAAATGATCTGCAAATGTTAACTGATGAGATTCAGCAAGAAGAAACAATTGTTGCAGAGGTAGCTAAGGACAGTTCACAAAGCAGTCAAAGTTCTGCACCACTCAGTCAAGATCCTCTTGAACCACCTATTATTGAAAATGAAGCTGCAATAGCTATGAATGTGGTGGAAGGTGCAATGGATCAAGCTAGACAAGAAACTTCACATCTGGAGCAGTTAGTTGCACTACTCAACAATGAACAGAAGGGCATTTATATGGAAGCAAAGTGCTACTCACAAAACCACTCACACCCACACCTACACAGTTACTCACACACCTACTACCACACCCATACAACCAGTCATACCCCCACTCATATACACACAGAGCTACTCCCACACTCACTCACACATGCATACAACCAATGGCACAGCCACTGACACCCATTCAACCACTACACACCCGCTCACACACCCGCACAACCACTCACACGGTGATTTCTATACCCATATTACCACTCACACAGCCATTGATACACCCAGTCACACACTCACACACCCACTCACGTACCTATCTAGTCTGTGACCCACCTATTCACACACCCACACAGCCAGTCAAATGCCTACTCATTCACCCAGTCACACACTCACAAACTCACTCAGCGATCCATACTGCCACTCGCACACCCAGTTAGAGACCCATACAGCCTCTTATACAGCCATTCATACAACATCAAAACCACTGACACACCTACTCACAGACCTATATAGGCACTACCACTCTCTCTGAGATACCCATGTAGCCAGTTATACGCCTGATGTATTAAATGTGTTGATGTTTTTACAAAAATGGTTTTGGTTGAGGAAAACCTGTTGATATTATGTGTTGAATTTGTGTTTTTGGTTTGAGAGTTTCGCGATGCTCAAAGCAATAAACTATGACCCGCAGTCCGCACTATGACCATTTTGGAGGGAAGGAGGAGTAGCACAGAGGAGAAGGCTGCAGTAGAATGAGGCAGTTTTGAAGATGAAAGAGAGCTAAATTGGAGGACTGCAAGTAGAAAATAAAAAAACATATTTGATTAGATAGTGGAGATGTGCATGGAACCAAAATTAGGTAGTGATTTGGAGAAAAAAGTAGCTCTATCTGCTATTGGTTTTGAAAAAATATTAAAGAGCTATGTTGATAGGGATATGCTTGAAATTGCAGCCAGACAACCACACCTGCTACAGTTTAATTTGAAGCTAGTATCCTGCTTACAGAAAGCAATGTGTTCATTTGACCTAGTGGCTGGTAGACAGTGCTGCTAATATGGTCACCATGGACATGGAGCTAAAAGAATATGAGGTAAGGGAGCAAAAAAGACTGCAATGGGAAAAGCACAGATAGTGGTGTGAAAACATTGGTAATTTAGGAGTGTTTGGCTTTAAACTGAGTAGTTTTTACAAAGTAAAACATAAAGCCAAGCTATTAATAATAGATTGTTAAATGCTTCTACCAGCTTCTGTGTAGATCTGCGGATCCACCACAAATTCCAGCGGATTCCCAGGAAACATGCAAAGGGTTAACACAATATTGACCATTTAGCAGTGGTATAACAAAAATAACAGATGAAAGGAATCCTATGATGTGTTAACTACAGGAGAATAAGTAAGAGTACATGGTGAACGGTAGGCATCTTAGCTGCTTTTGTACTGAGAGTGGAAGAGGGTTGCCATAGATCTGAATTGAGATCTTCAATTTAAACAGATGTTAACAGGAATAGAAATTGAAGTTGGAGAACAGCAAAGCACTTTACAGGTATGTTAATTAGGTAGTAGTATAAAAAAGTATATTTAGGTTAAAAAAGTGTGAGTGTATATAGGATGAAAAAATAATGGTTGGCTTGTAGACACTATACTAGGAGGCAAAATAGAAGGGAGCTTAGATGAGAACATTAACCAAAAGTAGAGGGAGCAGGAAAGGAGAAAGAGGAATTGGTATACTGAAAATATAGTCATTTTATTAAGCCAGTATGAATAAATGTGTTTGAAATTAGATGTGTGTGTTTGCTTCTAGTATGTTATTTAATAGTATGTCATTTCTGCCCACTCACACAGACAGACAGGCATGCACACACCCAGTTACACTCCCATGAAAGCTCTTACCCACCACTCATATATCCACAAAGTGACTGCCACGCTCAGGGCCTCATTATGATGGCGGTGGGACCGCCACCGTCAGGCAGTCAGTGGCAGTCCCACCGACATCGGACCATGCAACACCTCCCGCCACATTAGGATGGCGGGTGGGTGGTCGGCGGGTGGAGAGACTTTCTGACACTAATCCGATGGGCTCAAGGAGTCCGTCAGACCATCGGATGGACTGTAATCTCTACAATGGTGGCGGTGCCTTCTCAGGCACTGCCGTAGGGATTACAATGTCAGTTTCCGCCGGCCATTTAATGGCGGTTAACCCGCCATGAAAGGGCAGGCGGAAAGTGACTTGGGGGACATAGCGGGCCCCCCTATCACCTTGGACCTCCGCTATGGGCCATGGGGGCACCTATGGTGCCCCCTAAACATCTCTGCACCATGTGGCAGGCACCACACGGTGCCTGCCACATAGTACAGGGATGTTTGAAATGTGTTTTTTGTATTGCGGCATGTGCTGCAGCCGCCAGCACACGCCCAATACAAAAGATTGCGACCGCCTTGAAGGCGGTCACATCCTCATACCAATTGCGGGATCGCCGACAGCTAGTCGGGCGGTCCCGTTCCTGACAAGATGGCGGTCGGATCGAAAGTCCGACCGCCATCATAATGAGGCCCTCAGCCACACTCCTATAAAATCATTCACACACCCATTTACTCACCTATACATACACTTACCTAATTATTTACATACTCATACAGGCACTGACACACCCACTCCCACACCTGTACAGCCATTCATGTACCCAGCACTCAGACAGTCAGTTACACACCCAGTTATACACCCAGTCACCCATCCATACAGCTATTGACATTCCAATTTACAAAACCATACAGCCACTCACACACCCAGTGAGAGAGAGACAGCGGCACTTACACATATATTCACACAGCCACACAGCACTTATGTATCCACCACCAACAGAGCCACTTGCACACACATTTACAGAGCCAAACACTGTCTAACACAGCCAGTTAGTAGTCCATACAACTACTTACATATCCATTTGAACACCCATACAGTCACTAAGACACTCAGTCACATACTGAGACACCCAGTTTGCCTCAGGAATCTGAGCAGTTTGCCACTTCTAGATAGTGGTAAAGTGTATGTGCTTCTCCGCTGAACATGGTTTGACTGACTTAACCACAATTAGGATATTTAGCTTATCTGTCAGTCTCTAGTAGAGTGCACTAGCTGTTCCCAGGGCCTGCAGATAAAATAGTAGCTGTGGGCCTGCAACACTAACTATGCACTGCATACAAGTAGCACTTTAAACCTGTCTGAGGTATAAAACTGTGTTGGCAGTTCTACTGCCATGTCAATTTGGCATCTAAAACCCCTTGCCAAGCCTTAAACTATCCTTTCATTACACATAAGTCACCCTTAAGGTAGGTTTTAGATAGCACAAAGGGCAGGGTGCTGTTTAGTTAAAAGGTAACACGTGTACAGACCCATATACTAATACACCTAGATAGCCACCAATACAGCCACTCACATACCTATTTAGAAAATCATACAGCCACTTACACACTGAGGTATACACTGATCCATCTACTGACATACTCACTTGTACATTCACTTCCTTTTTAGCATTGTAGATGAGATTGCAAAACATTTGCTGGTATGTTCTAGAACACTTTATATGTTTATTCCCTGTCGAGACTATTAAAGTACTCATGTGTACTTTTTATTTTATTTATGTTGGGTGTGTGACATATACACATACAAAAACGTATTAACACTTAAACAGATAATTGAACATAAACATAAAACACATAGTTAGCTCTTTATTTGACCAGATGAAATGGGTGTAAAAAGTATGGTTGTTTTTTAAGAAGGTTTTACTAGCAGTTTTATATTTTTTTTCCAAAGATAACTGGGAAGAAGGAACTGGATTCAGATTGTGACAGACATGAAGGTTGAACAGGTAGCAACACAATAATTACCAACTGTGATTCTTCACTGTATCAAGGTATGCAGCCACAAACAACATCTTCACAGCCATGGGCATCTGGTAATTGCCACAGTGAGTGACCATCTCAGATAAAGTGTCGCAGACAGCTGGAACAGTTTTGAAAACCAGTTACAATCATTCTCATAAGGCTACTACAGATAATGGTTGTTGTCCTGCTTCACCTGCCTTCGCATCATTTAATGGTACCTGTATTTATGGATAGTTTTGATCTGCTTTCACTTATTGCAGTAAGCTGGTATTATTATTTTTTGAACATTTGAAAGTTCCCCCAAGACTACTACAGATGGTGAGTGTGCTTCTCCTCCACTTGCCTTCTCCCGCATCAATCAATTGTATGCCATTTCGTGGATGGTTTCAACATGCATTCACATGGAACATGTCCCATATGAATACTTTTAACCAGTCTCTCTTGATAATTGCTTGCCGCAGATGTTACACTTCACTAACTTAGCAAATACACAACTCTATCTTTAAGTACTCCTGGTCTCTTGAATTTGATGCCTTTAATGTTACAGTTTGCTTCTCTCATAAAATCATGTAAGCCAACCCATGGATATTTTGCACAACTGAGGGTTAGAAACCAAGTTGGTGTTCCTAAATTTTACAACCTACACTTGAGCTCACCATCTCGACAAAACCAGTACTCATTCGTGCCACGTTGGCATGCAAACATATTTATCAAATTTGTAGATGTAAAGTGAACAGAAAGCAGCACTGCAAGTACATGGGGGTGGGAGGGTCCTAGTGTAGCTAATCAGAAGTTAAGATGTGAGTGCGTTCCTGAATTTGTAAATAGTTAAACAAGATATGTTATGTTTATTTTTTAATTGGTTTAAATTGTATTGAAATGTGTTAATAAAATGTATTCTGAAGTTATAAAAATGTATATTACTAATTTAATTTATGGTCTCAAACACACTCATACAGGTACTCATGCATGAACTCACACACCTATAGAATCATTCATACAGGTACTCACACACCCACACGTACACTCACACACCTACTCAAAATCCCATACAGTCCGTCACACACTAATTAACACATGCAAACACCTACTTACATACAGATAGTGTGCAGGTTTGAGTTTTTTCTACAATCTTCATGATTGATGATGATTTTTTCAACAGGACATCATTTATGGTGTATGAGTATAGAACCTGAGAACAGTAAAAAAAAGGGAAAATGCACCCACAGAAGACATTTTTACAATGACCAGCATGTGGTATTTCACACAGTGAGTAACCCTCTCACTCATATCTTTGCAGGCAGCTGGTATTGAAATGACTGCAGCTGATGATGGTTCTCCCAACGGTGCTGTAGAGGTGGAATGTCCTGCGGCATCAGCTTTCTTCCACATCATTGGGTTGTAAACCCTTTCATGAATTGTTTTTAAGTGCTTCCACATGGAACTTTCCCATGTTAATACTTTTTGGCAGTGCCCCAGGATAACTGCTTGCTGCAAATATTACACTGCACATATTTAACTGTAACTTTCTTTTCCCCTGTAGGTATTGTAAAATGCTTCCAGACATCTATCTGAGCACTTGTGCACAAAAGTGTATTTGTAAATAGTTAAATAATTTATGCTATGTTTATTGTTTGGTTTAAATTGTATTGTAATTTGTTAATAAAATGTATTTGTAAAGTTATAAAAATAAATATTATTAATTTAACTTAAGGGTCACAAACACACCCATACAGGTGCTCATAAATGAACTCAGACATCTATAGAGTCATTCACACAGGTACTGACACACACACACACACACATACACTCACACTCCAACTTAGCCCCTTCAGTGCCTTGGATGTAATGATCACGTCCTCCGCTGTGGTGCTCCGGTGCCGAAGACGTAACCATTACATCCATGGTACACCATTCAGAAATCCCACTGCTGTGGAGAGCAGAGGGATTTCCTTTTACTTTTTTCAGCCTCAGGAGCTGGGGAAGAGCTTCCCCAGCAGTCCGAGGCATTTTTTTCCAGAGTAATGACACTGAAAGTGAAAAAGAACTGAGCGGATCGGCAAATTTCACTTCCACTGCCTATCTCAGCCCCCCGAGCATGTAGACAGACGGGAGAGGTACCATTGGAAAGGGAAAAATCTCCCCTTTCCAATGATATAATTCCCTGGTGGATCCTAACTTGGGGAATGCCGCAGGAGTGCGATCCCGAAGCAGGTATCCACCACTATATGCCAGGGAGCTGGAGCGGCCCCTTGGTCAAGGGACTTTGCTCCCCCCATTATTTTATGGCCATATTCAGTCCCCCTGGGGAGGCAGAAAGCCTACTAAGCACCAGGGGGTATTTGTTTTAGCCAGAGTAGTGGTGGGGGCTGCCTAGAATGGTCATGTCAAAGCCTCCACCCCAAAACAATAGCCACAGTCCTTCTGCCCCCTGGGGGCAGATGGGGCAATAGCCCCCAATATGCCCCCGGGGGGCAGAAAGCCTACTAGGCACCAGAGATATGTTTATGGGTATGTCAGGGAACAGCCCCTTAGGGAAGGGTCGCTCCCTTTTTTTTTGTGCTCACATTTTGGCTGTTTCTGCCCCCCTTGGGTATTGCCACAGGAGGGCGATCTAGAAGCAGCGAACCACCACTAGACACCAGGGAGGGGAGAGCAGCCCCTTGGTCAAGGGCCTTTGCTTCCCCCATTATTATATGGCCTTATTCAGTCACCTGGTATGGCAGAAAGCCCACTAAGCACCAGGGAGTATTTTTTTAGCCTTGAGTCCAAGAGATGGGAGCGGGTAGGAATACTACGGGCACGCCACTTTGATGAATGTGTGACTACAAGTGAGTGCCCCCCCCTTGGACCTATGAAGTGAGGCTATTCTACGCTTCACGAACTTTCCGGTTTTCAGAAATCCTGAAGACTTGCACAAGTAACCGTGAGTTTTTGCGGTCAATTTTTTCACCAACGCTTAGGGTGCACCTTAGCGTGTGCACACCGCCGGGGTGATTTGGTCCTGACGAATGCCTCGAGAATAATCTAGAAAAGGCAGAAACATGTTGACCAGTGTTTTTATTACACTTTAGGATACTACGGGTATAATTACCTGGTAGTTTTATGTCCTTTTTATCCTTGCCAGGTTTTCCACCAATAAAAATCTTTTGGATAAAATCAAGGCAATTTTAAATCAGATCCCCAGCATTCACTGCCCTTGCACATTCACATCACACACAACCCTGCTCCGCTGTAAACAGGCGTCGTAGCACACCAGAGAGGCATTCGGCCTCTCTGGTGGGAACCCGATGATGAAGCATGTCACCAACTAGGTTGGTGAGTGAGGGTTCTTTTTAGCATTTTGTTTTGCTGCTGGTTCTCTACTATTTTGCGCTCTTTTGTTGTTTATAATAATCTGTTTCAGGGGGATTAAGAGTGTCTTGTTTACCCTCTCTCTCCTGTTGTTTAAATGTACAAATACTTTAGACATTGCCCCTTTAGATAAGTCTGACAGCTCTGTGCCAAGCTACCAGAGGATGAGTACAGATTATCTTTTAGAATGTACTTAGCTTACCCTGACTATAGTGGTGGTCCCTGCTGGGCTTGACCTTTGGTTGTGTTTTTTAAGCAAAATAAAGGTAGAAATGTCGGTTAAGCCAATATTTCAGATTTGAAAGGAGGATATGGTTTCCACAGGTAGTAAAACGGACAGCATCTATGCAACTCCACTTTATGCCACTCTACTCTATGCCACTCCATTGTAAGCTATTCAACTCTACATCACTCAAGTCTCCGTCACTCCACTCTACTCCACTATACTCTACCCCAGTCCACTCTGTGCCACTCCACTCTATGCCACTCCAGTTTATGCTCCTCCACTCTACGTTGCACCAATCCACTCTATGCTATTACAGTGTACGTCACTCCCCTCTACCCAACTCCACTGCACACCACTCCACTGTACTCCACTCAACAACACTGTACTGCACTGAATGACAGTACATGCCCCTCCACTCCACTCCACCACACTCCACTCCTCTCTATAGCACTCCACTGTACAACAATATGTTCATGTCAATGCCAGTCTACAGCACTCTAGTTTAATGTATGGCACTGTATGACACTTACTCCACTGTACGACACTCTATGTAACTCCCTCTATGCCAATCCACCACACTTTACTGCATTTGACTCTACACTCTACTGTACTCTATTCTACTGTATTACACTACTCCACTGTACACTACTCCATACTAAGCTACTCTATGCCACTTAACTCTACTCCACACTATGCCACTCCACCACACTGTCCTCTCCTTCATGCTACTCTAAAACACTCTAAGCCACTCTGTGGCACTCTACTCTACTCCACTCAATGACACTTTACAAGACTGTACGACATTCCAGACAACTCCACTGTATGACACACCACTCACTCTTTGACACTTTACTCCATGGTATACTACGCTAGACCACTCTACTAAACTCCACCCCACCCCACTCTACTCTAAAACATAACATTCCACTCTGTGACAATTAACTCCACTCTATCTTACGCAACTCCACTTGACTCCACTCCACAATAATTTACCCCACTGTACACCATTGTTCGATACTCCACTCTGCTCCACTCTATCCAGCTTCACTCTACAAAACTGTACTACACTCTAAACCACTCTACAAGACTCTTCTCCACGATATCCCCGTACACTCCACTGTACAACTCTATACTTCACTCTAGGGAAAAAAAACAAAGGTCAAGACGCATTTATAGTTAGGAAAACTTTATTGATTCTTTCTATACAAACCACACTTGAACGGCAGAAACATTAGAAATTCTAAAGTTATAGTTATACCTTAAATTTCTAATGTATGCACCACATTTAAACGACTATATGTTAATTTCTTCTTTCTATACAAACCAAACTTAAAGTACACAAAAAATAAAAAATGTAAAGTTACAGTTATACCTTAAATTTATAATTCATGCAACACCTTCACATTATTATAAGTAGTGCTCCTCCATACACACTGTTTTCAGCTCACTATCCACTTAGCAATAAATATAACTCACTATTCTACTATGACTTGTTTTCTCAGAAATTATGGGATTTGAGACGTTATAAGTGTTGTTGTACATGCTATGATTTCCGATGGTATAAGTGATGTAATATGAAAGGTTAGCAGTGCATAGTAGATTGGAATGGGAACAAAGGACCACATTACTCATTATGCATATTATTTATATTACATATTTATTTGGAGGTAGTTAGCTTGAAAAGATGTTTTATTCAAAGTGCAGCTAAGAACGAGCATTAACTGGAATTAGAATATATAGGTTTTGTTTACCATTCATGATTAACTTCTTGATAAAACAATGAGCATTTGTGGGTGCCAGTGAATTTATGGTAATCTGTGGCTGCACTGTTTACTGCATATTTATAGGTTCATCACACTTGCCATGTAATTGCATAGTTTGCAGATTTAAAACAAATATATTTTCTAGCTCAAGTGGATGAAAATACTACTGCTGGAGAATGTATCACATAATTTACATTGTTTGCCATGTAATTTTGATAATATTGCAGGAGAATTTGGTTTTCCATGCCACATAATCCTAGTAGCCCTGACAATTTTAAAATCGTGCAGAGTGGTTTGGTGGCTGTCATTAAGATGAGCAAATCCATATTTTACATGGGACTATGAAATAGTTTCCATATTTGAGGATTCCTTCGGAAATATGAGATTTTGCAACACAGTATTCCATAAAATAAAGGCATCCAAATACCACACTGTGGTCATGGTTTAGTCACACTTTCCACTGTAGAGACATTTTAGATTTTCTTATAACTTTTGTCCCAATGGACGGGTATGGACCAAATTTGGAGCTCGCTTGGCTTCCACAGCTGAGATACCACTTGCTAATTTTTGTGCACATGTAAGTTTGAAGGATTGAAAAAGATGTGTTTTCCCATTTTATGTCCCATGGGCATTTTGCTTACACCTACAGACAAATCCACAAAAAGGATTAACACTTTTATTACCACTTTGTTAACATTTTATAAATCTTGTTAGTTGAGAATCATTTGTTGATTTGTTTATAGCTTTTGCACTGTTTGATGAATTTGAATAACATTTGCCAGACACGAAGGACTAGATTTTATCAACACTTTTCGTCAATGCAAATTCATCAAAAGTAACACAAACCGGTTTGAAGTGTTGTTTGTTATTTACTTTCCAGAGCAATACTTTACTCAAAAGTTAAGCAAGGCAGCGCAAACCGCAGCTTTGCACTATATTGTGCCAATGATACATATCTTTTGAGGTACATGGGAATTCCCACACTACCACCAATGGTTTCAGGTGTGAAGTCCTATTTACTAACATTTGAATGAAACGCATTTACACCGAAAAATATAGCTTCCTTGACGCTGACATTTACTTGGGTTTTGTGTTTATTTCTCCAACTTTTTCAAACTTTGTATTTGTTCTGCATTGTATG
Source organism: Calotriton arnoldi (assembly GCA_963921515.1). Lineage (NCBI taxonomy): Eukaryota > Metazoa > Chordata > Amphibia > Caudata > Salamandridae > Calotriton > Calotriton arnoldi. The sequence continues at coordinate 766,496 of CAWUFW010008632.1, read as the reverse complement.
GCACACATAAAAATTCGTAAAGCTTTAAAGAATGGATGATCATAGTATTTTGCACTTGAAGGCGACCCTTCAAGGTCAAAACCTATGCTAGACATAATGCACATGTCTTTGCACTATGCTGCAAAGGTGAGTGCATGACATAGGCAGCCAAATTGTGCACCAGCAGTCGAAAAGAGGGCATCAACACCATATTTTAGTAGATGTGGTTCTGTCCTGCTCTCTCACACAGCACAGCCCATCAGCTCTAGTTGCTGTGTTGCTTTGTGTGACAAGTACATCTAACCATGAGTCCATTACGATTACTCTTGCAATTTCAAATTCATGCAGTTCCATCAAGGGGGAGGGGTTATTTATAGGGGGACAGACACAAGTAATGCTTCATACAAAGGCTGGTTCAACTGGATTACGCACCTCAGAGGTGCAGACAACATTGCGCTTCAGAACTCACCCTGGAGACCAGCATCCAGAGGGATGTGGAAGTCACTTGACACATACCTAGATTTCTACGAACCCCCATGAATCCCCCCATGAAGCCAAGTCTCCCAGGCGACAAACCCCATGATCCCCCTGACCCCCAGTAAGTGCGGTAAAAGGAACGTAATTGAGCGCAATCACGTTGGCCCTACGGATCGGTTGGACTGACTTGCCTACCCATATCGCCATATCGCCACAAGCAATCCAGTGATGTGGCGGCCTGGTCAGGCGATTATAAGTCTCACGGATACAGAGCCTCTCTTGTGCCCTTCTCTTCTGCTTTTCTTTCTATCACTTTCTTTCCTTCTATCTTTCTCTCACTAAGCCACGTCAGGTGGGGTTAGTCAAACATATTTTTTGAAGCGATTGTAAACACTGTCATACAAGCCACGAATAGCTAACCTTGTAACAGAAATGCTAATGTCTTTGAATATAAAAATCAATAAAATACTTTGAAATAAAAAAATAAAAAATAAAAAAGTGTTAATATGCTAATAACATTGAAACTGTATGATGAACCGGTCTAAATGTTTACAGAATCTAAGAAAAATATGTTTTCTATTATCAATTTATGTGCTGTTTCATTAAGTAGTGTCAAAGGTAGTGGAGGATGGCAATGCAATTTTCAGATGCTCATAATTTTGCCATAATTGATAAGTATATATATCGAATGTGGGTGGCTCTTAGAAAGTTAAATTCAGTGCAAGCAGTTCAGTTTCTGTGTAGATCCAACTGCAAAGCAATGTTAAAGGGGAGGTCAAAAAATCGTTTTTGATTTACTAATAACTCTGTGCGTCTTTGCTTGATCTGGCCACAATTTGACAGAGACTTTGCATACTTAGCCTACTTTTAGATTCCTCTGAGGCTTGGAGGGTCAGATCTAAAGGGAGGATAAAACAAGCGTTGTTTGTTAATTCATGTGCTTCCATTTGATAATACATATCTATCTGTTAGTTATAATCAGTTTTGAGCAAATCTATTAATGGTTGGGGCAAAGATAAATGAGGGGCTTTATTCATGATTTAACTTTCATTCATGAATAACCTTAGCATTGTTTGAAGAAATTTGGCAGACGACACATTAAGGCCTAGATTTACTAACATTTTGCATTGGGTTTGCGTCACACAGCTCCACCGCAAAATGCATTTCAGGATTAAGTAAGCCACCAAAAGCTCGATTTGTATGACTTTGTGTGGCTTAGTGAAAAAAGTAACACAATTTAACACTCCCTTGCATTACCTTGCATCATAGAGGCCTTCCATGGGTGAAGCATGGGCGTTCCTGGTCATCCTCCAATGGATTTTGATGCAAACCCAGATTTTCTAAGGTCAATAAACCTGGGTTTGTGCAAAATGGTGCAACTGCCAGAGAGAGGTGTAACAAGGAGAAATATCTTCATTTCTCCTTCCAAGTTCCTCTTTCCATGTGTGCTATATTCTGCAGCACATATGGAAAGAGGACTATGCATCTAATGATTGTTTTTGTGCAAGAAGGTATTCCTTCCTGCACAAAAACAATCCTGCCTATAAGACAGGCACCCTTGTTCCATGGTGGATGTGTGCCTGCGTTTGAAGTGTGCCTGCTTTGGCGCTAGGCAGGCACAAGTACACCAGCGAAGGAGAGAGCGCAAATGTGCAATATCCTTTCATGCAACGCAGCACAGCAACTTCCCTTCCTCGCTGCAACACATGAAATATTAGTTAATCTGCCCTTAAGTACAGTGCAAGGCTGGGCAAGCACTACAACCTAACACTGTTGCGAATGGCTGAATGGTGTTTGGTACATGGGCTGTTAGAAGGCTGTGCACAGCGCAGAATGGGTACATAGGTGAATGCAATCATAAAAATCCCATGAAACTCACCGGAAATACTAAGAAAAAGTACAGTTAAATGTTAGTTATGTCCTGGTGAGTATGAAAAAACCCTGCAACTCACCAGTAAAGGTGTCCAGCACACAAAGCACACCATAACTCACATGCTCTTTGTAGATATCCATTTCTATGGTCTGGCTTGGCAGCGCAGCAGTCACCAGACAATTATGTGAGAATCACCAGAGAGACGCTTTGGCTCCGCCCACATGTTGGGAGCCCAGAGTACATGTTGTGATTGGGCAGAATTTATGTGCTTCCACAAAAAAAGTGTTTGCCCTCCTTTAAGCTGTGATAATTTTTGTTTATTTATGTAGTTGCCTGAGGCTAAACTTTGAGGGGCACATACATAACATTGTGATGCTATTAAAGTGTTTTAGATAACTAGATAATTTAGGGTGTTTTTCTCTGTCAGCAGCACAGATGGGAAAAGTCATTAACCAACATGGATTTTAGGTCTGTCTTGAAAGTGCAATTGCCACCTGACCTTTTAACCTATACCAATATTATCCTACAGTTCTTTTCTTCCACACAAATATATATCCATCCCTACGCTATCAACTTGTAATGCTTTGCATTACTATATATCATTCTGTTAAATCCAGACCTATTGGTATTGCCTAAGCCTTAAGGGGTGTACAGAACATGATGGGGATGCGAGTTACAGTGTGTAATGTGTGATATACACCTTAATGTCAAATTTCAGATCCTCCAAATAAGTTCTATGCAGTCGAATGTGTATGGAAACGCAAAGAAAACAGGCTAGATCCACCTCATGGAAACCATGCCTCAGGTTAGCGTTTCAGCTTTAATTTCAACGCTAGTAAATGCCTCTTCAAAAATGTGATAATGTACGCAGATAAGATATTTCTACTGCATGTGGAGAATGGGTATTGTATCACGTAAGAAACCCAGCCTAGGCAGAACATTTTCTGCACCAACTAGCATTGATTTGTTAATGCTCTTTTATTAAATGTAATGATTTCCCAATGTGTTAACCATCCGCTAATGGTTGATGGTCATAGTTGCCAGAAAAGCATATCCATGCTTAAGTAGTCCACAATACCTTTCACCCATTACCAATTGCTGAACATCGAAAAAATGCCTGAAACGACCTGCTCTACGCGCTACAAATATTATTCATACATAAATGAATACATTAAATATTAGAATAGTTTTGCACAGACACATTGTGATTTTTTTTTCCGCACAAACACATTGTGACTTCGGTACTTCACTGGTGCAACCAGGCTTATGTGAATTTTAACATACTGTTATTTATATAATGTTGCAGCCACAATAAAGCTTCTTTTTTGTTGGACTTATCGCCGGTGATTGTTTTGCATTCACCTGATACTCAATAACGAATGGCTCTTCCTAACGAGGCCGGCCTGCTGCCATTTTTGTTCGGTATCGCGTAGCACCACCAACATATATCTGTGTATTATTCATCAAAAAGCAGCAACTCTGTAGCCTATGAACGACGTAGCGTCAGCTGAAAGATAGGAGTCTGGAAGAATTGATTATGCCACTTGACTGCTCTCCTGAGGCAGACGAAACCGGCTCGGACATGCTCGGATACTCCCCGCACATACAAGTCAGGTTTGCAAACACTATTCTGACATGTCTGCCATGCAGATAACTCGGTAAGTCTACTGATTTAACTATTCACGTTTCTGGATCATTGATTGACAGTCAGGGCGTATTTATGCATGCTTGAAGGCAAATCTTGCCAACAAAGATGCCTGGGAAAGTGAGGGAAAAAATACCAGTGGCGTGCAAAGGAAGGAGCAACAAGAGAGACAGCGGCATAACGACGAGAAGTAAAATAAAGGGTAAATGGAAGAGATGGTCACGACAAAACACTGTCTAATAGACAATGTGGAACAATAGAAGACAGAAAAATAATGAAAAGGAGAAACACACGAACAGAGTGATAGCATTAAAAAAGGTAAAAAGGAGGAGAGAAGGTGAAGTAACGTGAGTTAGGAGAGAGAGCAAGGGAGACAACGAGTGAGAAGGGAAGGGAGACAGAGAGACAGAAGAACGAGAACGAAATGAGAGAGAACTAGAGCTAAAGAGAGTGAGTGAGAGAGCGAGAGAATGAAAGAGTGAAGTAGATACGAGGATGTGCCTTAGGTTTAATCTTATTAAAAGCGTGAGGGAGGAGTAGGACAATATATGGAAGGGGAGGATAATAGACATTGAAGAAAGGGAAAGACGAAGAAAGAAGGAAAGAGTAAAAAACATATTAGAAAGTGGAAACGTGAGAGAGTGGAAAGGATGCTAAAGAAGTACAAGGGAAAGAGATGGGAAGACTGATGATCGAACAACAGATAACATTTATAATAACAATACTGCAAAAGAAGCGTGAGAATCTGATGGAGAGTGGAAAAAGAGCTGAATGAGCAATGAAAGTGAAATCAAATGGAACAATAATGTTAAAGATTAGGGAAGAAAAGGCATACATTATGTAAAGAAGTGTGAAAAAACAATATGTGGGCAACTTATGAAACGAAGAAGAGCAAGTAAAAGTGACAGTGAAGTAAAATTAACAGGAACGGGAGGGAGGATGTGAGAAAGATGGAAGTAAGGAAGGGTGTGAAGGAATGGGGCAGAGGAGGGGAGAAAGATAGAAAGGGATAGAGGAAGTAAGGCAGGAAGGAAGGAAGTGATGAGATGCAGGGCGACGCAGTAGGTAAGGATGAAAGGAAGCAGGCCGGGGGAGGCAAGCCGGATAGGAGCAGGCAGGTAACCCCTACCAGCTTCTGGAACACCGGAAGGGCTGTGGGCATGCCCGTGAAAAAAGACACTGTTTGATTGGACGCGTCTTTTGAATTACAGGAGCTGACCAATGAGACTAGGGGACGGGAAGGGCAAAGGGGGTCATAAAAGGGTGGGGGCCCCCTCCTTGGCCATTGGAATATCAGAGTATCAGAAAGAATGCCGGAGCCGTTACTTGAAGGAAGATCCACGGCGTTCGGAGCTGAGCCGCTGGCGGGGACATTACATGAGGATCCACCGAGCGCTATGGGTGAGGCTGAGGACACCGCCGTGTTGGACTTGCCTCGTCCGACACAGAAGTGAGACCGCGGCAGCAACTGTGCACAGACCTGCTGCTTGTAGCACGGCAGGGGGAATCAGACCGGCTCCACCCCCGATGAGTTAGGATTGAGTCCGCCTTCGTCGTCGCTCGGGAAAATAAAGGATCGTAGTGGCAGGGCCAGCAGCCATTGGCCAACCGCATCAAGGGAGTGTCAATGTGAGCTGAGGGTTATCATGCTCATGCACGAGGGATTACATGCAGCACACCTTTCTTTTTTCAATTGCAGGGATTGGCGAGATGGCTCATGGTGAGAAAAAGGCCTGCATGCTTCCAGGAGGAGGAGGCGGAAAGAAAAGAGGAACCAAGGAGAGCGAAGTACTGATCTCCATGGGGTGAGTCGGGTCCGGAGCTGGATGGAGACCTGGAAGCCCTGCTGGAGCAGGCGAGGGCCTTAGCCGTAAAGAAGGGGAAGGCCTGAGTGGATGTTCAAATGGCAGTTGGCTTGGAGGGGAACACAGCAAAAATACAGAGAAAGGCACCTGAAGAAGCAGTAAATGCAGGAGCAAAGCCAGGTGGGAAGGGCATGCAACCAAATGGTGGCCCCCCTGTCAGGCGGGCCGTGAGAGGAGCAAAGGGGAGGGGGCAACAGCCTCCAGCAACAGCCAGGAAAGGAAAGGCAGTACCGGCCAAAGGAGGGTAGGCCTGTCAAAGAAGGTGGAGAGCACCAGCCTCCTCATCATTGGAGGAGAAAAGCAGCGACCTGGAAGGGTATGGCAGTGATGGCTCTGATGAGGGGCCTGTAGCCGGAATGGCGGTCCCCGAGTGGGATGAGGACTCGGCGGACTATGATTCGGCCAATGGAGTGGGTGAGCAACTTGCACTGAGCGAAGGGGCAAGGTCACATGCTGAGAGGCAGTCACGGGGGGCATCAGGAAACATTGCCAACTACGGGGCTCAGTTGGGCGTCACCAATGCAACCAGGCAAGGCACCTTGGGACTCCCTTACCCCTGGCTGGTGTACCAGAGGGGTGGGAAGGGGCAAAGGGATTTCCAAGAAAAGGCATGGGGACATGGTCCCTTGCAGCCATAGTACCCTCACCCATCTGCATTTATGCCTTGGTGGCCGTGGGCTGGTACGGGAACACAATGTTGCGCACGCCACCCCTCAGCCAGGATGGGACCCAGGGATGGCAATGAGCAAGGAACAGAAGGGGCAGCCTGGGCGAGGCCAGGGAAGAACAGGACTATGGCAGACAAGCAAATGGCCGAAGGGCACAAGGAACATAGAACAAGGGACAACACAAACAAGGAAGGGGCCGGAGGGGCTGAAAATGGCACCCCGGGCAGCATGGCAGCGGCCAGGGAGACCGAACAGCCCAAGGCTACAGCAGAGTAAGGGGCACTAGGGTGCACGGGCAAACCTGCTAGCGAATACATTTGCCCTTCCTTATGGGGATCCTCCTATCAAAACCCGCATAACTGGACTAGCCAGCTTGAGACCGTTGGCAGTGAAGGAAAGGATCTGGCGAAAGGAATACATTGACATATTCTCCCTATTGAAGGTACACCAAGCAGGGTTGGATTTGACAACTCAGTACAAAAAAGAAGAGGACAGGATGGATAGGCACAAACCCAGGGTGGAGAGGTCCATAGAGAACTGGCTACGGGCCTTCAGAACCCTGGCATGCGTGTTTGTAGAAAAATTTCCTAAAAGTGCAGCGGCATTGTTTCTGCATGAACAAAAGGTTCACGAGGCACAGCAGAAATACTAGGGGAAGGAATGGCTTCGCTACGATGAGGGTTTCAGGGAAAAAGTGCAAACCTGGTCGGTCATAGAATGGGATCACCAAGACATAGAGGGCTTCAAGAATCACATGGTGGCGGCCAGGGAGGGGGTAGGGTCCCCCGAAAATAATTGTTGTCCTCCTCTGTTTAAGGTAGACACAAAACCTTCATGCAGGGCTTAAAAGCCTGGGGGAAAAACCGGGGAGGGGCGCACCACAATGTGCTGGAAATTTGACAAAGATTAGTGTAAATGGGGACACGCTTGCAGATTTAAACACAGTTGTAGCAACTGCGGCGGCACCCATCCAGCGGCAAAAGGATCAGGGAAGAACAGGGACCACAACAGCAAGAAGTAGCGGTGGCGCCCCTGAATGGGGAAGGACTTGAAAGCAAAGGTAAAAGGCCCACCCCTATTAGAGTAAGGATAATAGTTCAGTTGCTAAACAGATATCCAAACATCAAAGAGAGTCAACTACTGGTGAGCGGTTTCACAGGAGTTTTCCCCATACCGTATAACAGCCCCCTAGCCCTGTGGCTAAGCAGCAACCAAAAAATCCATAAGAGAAAACCCAGAAGCTGCCAGGCTGAAGTTGTTGAAAGAGGTGCAACTGGGGAGAGTGGCAGGCCCCTTCAGCGACCCCCCTCTGGACAACCTCATAGTGTCCCCATTGGGGGTGGTACCAAAGAAGGAAGTGGGTAAATTCCATCAAACACACCTTTTGTCATACCCAGAAGGAAATTCCATCAATGACTGGCTGGAACAGGGCAGCTGCTCAGTGTCATATGCATCCATAGCAGTGGATATGATTAAACAGATGGGAAAAGAGGCTCTGCTGGCCAAGACAGACATAGAGTCTGCATTCCGTCTCTTACCAGTACACTCGCAAAGTTACAGCTTACTGGGTTTCCAACTTGATGGGGAGTATTATTATGACAGTTGACTGCCAATGGGATATGCAATTTCATGCGCCTACTTTGAGGCATTCGCAAAAAGATCAATTGATGGGGAGAATGCAGAAAAATGTCATACATTCACCCCAGTACAGAGATCTGGGCCTAAATCCATCATTTTTTGCTCACCATGCCATTTTAGTTTGAACCCAGCCATATGCAAATCAGTCTTGACCCTGTGCCCAATGGGAACAGTTCAGCCCGAATTGCCAGGCCAGGCCCTCCCTGGACTGGAAACAAGCATCCTAGGATCCGGTTTTGGGGATTCACCCCTCATCAGCCGGGATAGCTTGACTCCAGTGGCATGGAGAGCATGCGACCCACGTCTGGGCATAGCCATCCCACTCGGGGTGACAAATGCAAAAAGAACAACTGATGGACAGAATGCAGAACAATGTCATACATTCACCCCAGTACAGAGATCTGGGCCTAAATCTATCATTTTTTTGCACACCATGCCATACCAGTTTGAAGCCAGCCACATGCAAATCAGTCTTGACCCTGTGCCCAGTGGGAACAGTCCAGCCGGAACTGCCAGGCCAAGTCCTCCCTGGACTGGAAACAAGCATCCTAGGACCGGTTTCAGGGTTTCACCCCTCATCAGCCAGGATAGCTTGACACCAGTGGCATGGAGAGCACCAGACCCACGTCTGGGCATACCCGTCCCACTCGGGGTGACAAATGCAAAAAGAACAATTGATGGACAGAATTCATAACAATGTCATACATTCCCCCAAATACAGAAATCTGGGCCTAAATCCATTTTTTTTGCTCACCATGCCATTCCAGTTTGAACCCAGCCATTTGCAAATCAGTCTTGACCCTGTGTCCAATGGGAACAGTCCAGCCCGAACTGCCAAGCTGGGTCCAAACTGGGGTGGTGTGGTGAGCAAAAGAATGATGGATTAAACCCAGATCCTTGTGACTGGGGTGAATGTTTGCATTGCTCAGCATTCCGTCTATCAATTGTTTCTTTTGCATATGTTGCCCTAAGTGGGAAGGGTATGCCCAGACGTGGGTCCCGTGCTCACTACACCACTGGATTCAAGCTAGCCTGGCTGATGAAGGGTGATGCCCTGAAACGGTTCCCAGGATGCTTGTTTCCGGTCCAGGGAGGACCTGGCTTGGCAGTTCAGGCTGGACTGTTCCCACAAGGAACAGGGTCAAGACGGATTTGCATATGGCTGGGTCAAAACTGAGGTGGTGTGTTGAGCAAAAGAATGATGGAAGATCCTTGTGACTGGTGGTGAATGTTTGCATTGTCTAGCATTCCTTCCATCAATTGTTTCTTTTGCATATGCCGTCCTGAATGGGAAGGGTAGGCCCAGACGTGGGTCCCATGCTCACTACACCACTGGATTCAAGCTAGCCTGGCTGATGGAGGGTGATGCCCTGAAACCGGTCCCAGGATGCTTGTTTCTGGTCCAGGGAGGACCTAGCTTGGCAGTTCGGGCTGGACTGTTCCCACAAGGAACAGGTTCAAGACTGATTTGCATATGGCTGGGTCCAAACGGGTTGTGTGGTGAGCAAAGGAATGATGGATTAAACCCAGATCCTTGTGACTGGGGGTGAATGTTTGCATTGTCCAGCATTCCGTCCATCAATTGTTTCTTTTGCATATGTCGGCCGAAGTGGGAAGGGTATGCCCAAACGTGGGTCCCATGCTCACTACACCACTGCATTCAAGCTAGCCTGGCTGATGAAGGGTGATGCCCTGAAACCGGTCCCAGGATGCTTGTTTCCGGTCCAGGGAAGACCTGGCTTGGCAGTTCGGTCTAGACTGTTCCCACAAGGAACAGGGTCAAGACTGATTTGCATATGACTGGGTCCAAACTGGGGTGGTGTGGTGAGCAAAAGAATGATGGATTAAACCCAGATCCTTGTGACTGGGGGTGAATGTTTGCATTGTCCAGCATTCCGTCCATCAATTGTTTCTTTTGCATACTTTGAGGCATTCAGCTGCTTCTTGGAATGGGAGCTGGGGCTGCGACATCCATCAGGGTGGGCGCATACATTACCTGGATGATTTCCTTTTTATTGGCAAGCCAGATTCAGAAAAATGTGCTGCACTGCTCGCACAATTTGAGCAGTTAGTGGCAGAGCTGGGTGTCCCACTAGCCCCAGAGAAGACGGAGGGCCCGGTCACCAGGCTATCATTTCTGGGAATTGAACTAGACTCCATAGAAGGGACATGCAGACTGCCCAGCAAGAAAGTAAAGGAGCTGTGGCAGATCATAAGCCATTTACTGCAAAGAAAGAAGGTGACACTGGGGGAAATACAACAACTGTTAGGGAACATAAATTTCACCAACAGAGTAATCCCGGCCGGGCGCTCGTTCACCAGGCATTTGGCCGGGTTCACCAAAGGCATGACAAAGAGACACCACAGGGTACGCATCATACAATGGATGAAGGCGGACCTGGAACAGTGCGACACATTCCTGGCAAGGTTCAATCGCACACTTATGTGGAGGGAGCCCTGGGTATCATCCGAACAGCTGGAGCTCTACACGGATGCTGCCGGAAGCCATGGTTTCATAGCAATACTGGACAATTCATGGGCAGTCGCCCCGTGACCAAGAGGTTGGCACAGCGCAGGGATCACAGGGAACATTACACTCCTAGAGCGCTTCCCTATCATAGTAGCCTTTACAATATGGGGAGGGATGTTGGCCAATAGACAGATCACACTATGTCAGCTAACCACGCAGTAGTGCAAGTGATAAACCTAGGAACAGCAAGATGTCCAGCAGTGGGGCATCTGCTGCGGGAGTTGGTAGGCTGCCAGTTGAGGGAGATCATAGCAATTAGTGCCAGATACATTTCAGGGATAGAAAACACGTTAGCTGGCATGATTTCTTGTTTTCAGTGGGCCAAATTCAGAGAGTTTGCTCCCGACACAGAACTGGACATGACACCAGTACCAGGACACCTTTGGAACTTGGTGGACATAGATTAGCGAGGCTGGTGAACAACGTGCTGGCCCCCAAGACAGCAAAAAGATACCATAAGTGCTGGGAGTTATTTGGGAGCGTGACCAGCACAGCAAGCCCGAGCAGGGTGGATGCAGTGGTCATTTACCTAGGGGGGAACAACCTGGCAAACATTGGGAGAAGAGAGCTGCCAGGGGCTATGACAGCAGGGTTGGCAGACTTGGCTAGGCTGATCCGCCCAGCGGACATCATATGGTCTGAACAAATACCCCACCGGATATGGAGGGGGGTGGTCGGCCAAGGGGAACTAGATCGGTCCAGGCGTAAACTAAATATCACCATGGCAAAGATATGTGGGGCCAACAGCTGGGATTTCGTGTGACACGGTCTGATCAACCTTAGAACACCAGGTTATCATTCAGAGGACGGGGTACACCTCACTGGGGTGAGAATGGACATGTTCTTACTCAACTTAGTGTGGTTGCTAGAACAGCTGGGTTTCTCTTTGAAGAGCTGCCACCGATCAGGGAACCAATGGCAGCGTGGCGGAGGCAGCACAGAAAGAGAACCAGAAGGAAGAGGAACCTAGATAGAAGATCTGCTCAAACAGTGTCTTTGGGATGCCTTACGGCAGGGACATGGGGAGAGCAGATGACAGCACACAAAGACAGCAAGAATAGATGAGCTGTTGTCTTTGGGATGCCACATGGCAGAGACATGGGGGAGCAGGCGAGTTGCCAGCAAGGGTACAGGGAGGGGAACAGCACTTGAAGCCCGGGCCGGGTCTGACGTCCACCCACAAGGTCCATAGCAAGGAAAGCCTAGAACCCACAAAGCCCAAGACACCTGCAAAGGGGCACCCTGCAAGGTAAGTGCTGTCAGCCGGTAATGGAGAGAAAACATTGGGACAATGTATAAGCAAGAAATAGAATATGTAACAAATAAACAAGGGTCGCTAATGACCAACCAGGAAGTTGCGATATGCATGATCCATGTTGTGTAATAAACTGCGGCCTTCATGTACCACAGACAGTGTCCCCTGAATGTTTGAAGGGTGGGATGATGCATGATACGGCCGTAAGGCAGTGGTGAACTTGCACGCTTGGGAGGGGTTTGAAAGGTATGAAAGTAATAGAAGTTGAGCTATTGGTTGAGAGGAAATGGAAGTCCCTCTCAGGCAACAACCACAATCCTTGTCAGGTTGAACTATCAATGTCACTAAATAAACATGTGCTTAACCCTCTGGTAGCTTGGTACAAAACAGTCAGGCTTAACATAGAGGCAAAGTGTAAAGTATTTATGCAGCACACAACCAGTAATAAAATAAAAACACAACACAAAGAAAATCACAAACCAACAGAATAATAGAGTCAATTTTAATAAATAAAATGATACCAGAATGACAAAAATGCAATTATTAGAACAAGTGATATTCAATTTATTTTGTTTTTTTGTAGCATTTATTTTTTTGGCATATATAAGGAACTGAAAAATAACAGCAAATGCAGTGACATGCAAGTCTAGCATGGACCTAAATTGAAATACAAATGTTGATTGCAATACATGCACCAATACCAAACAATACTAATATATAAGAAAAGGAGAAAAAGAAGGAGAGGGATGAGAAAATGAGCTATAGGAAGAGGAAAGAACAGATAAGGGAAAAGGGTAGGAAGAAAAGAAGGGAGGGAAGAGGGAACTACAAAGCAGGGAAGAGAGGGCAGGGAGATGGGCTAATCAGGCAAAGCCCAAGTATAGTAATGCAGGGGAGGAGCGGGGGTTGAATGATGGTGATGAAGAAGAATCAAGGTAAATTAGGGGGGCATCCATCAGAAAGAGGGACCATGTGAGAATGAAAATATCTGCTTTGTCCATTAAATGGTAAATTACCTTTTCAGTCTTATGCATCTCTGTAAGCCATTCCTCATGCATTGACAATTGTAAAGCACGCCAATGTCGTAGAATGCAGATCTTGGCCACAGTAAGGGCAGTGACAATCAGACGGTGGGCATGGCGGGTCAGCTCTGAAAGGTCTGATAAGTCATGGAGGAGAATTTGGGGGTCGGGAAGTGGCGAAGGCAAATCCATAGATTCCCGAAGTGTACACCCCACCACTGTTCAGTAGGGGCAAATGGCGGGACAATCCAGTAAGATATGAACAATATCACAGGGTGTGTGATTGCATTGCCAGCAGACAGAGTGAGGGAGCAACCCTGCAACCTGAAGCCAGTGCCAGCCCTGAATGATCCTAAAAAGACTGAGCTTCATCTGTGCCTCCCGGACTCCCAGTTCCAGGGCCTCCAAAAGTTCTGCCTAATTGTCCTTATTATTTTCCACCTGCAAGTGTGCCTGTCAGGTCGTCCTGAGGCTAGCCAATGGTGGCTGGGAGTAGAGTTGGTGACTCTGGAGATTGTAGAATCCAGACATCATGCCTTTAAAAGGACCCCAAGTGTTAAGGTAAGAGAGCACAGTGGAACAAGGGATGGTTCAGGGTTGCCAGTTGCTCAGCAGGCAATGACGTGGTTGTGTGTAGCACCATTGTTGAGTATGCAACAGGCCAAATATGTCCCATAGCATCTCAAAGGACTTGAGTTCACCACTGGAGATTGAGTGTGTAAGAGTCAGGATCCCAGCTCTGCACCAGGGGCCCCAGTCAAGCATGGCTCCCCATGCAGATACCAGTATTGTTCCAGATGGGAGCCTTGTCATGGAGATGTGCAACCACCAAAAAGAGGTTGTGAGCCCGCATACAGGTGGTATACATGGCTTTCAGCATGGGGTTGGGGAACCAAGTGGTGGTGGGGCCAGGAAGATAGAGGGCCTGTAGACCCAACAAGTCCTTGTGGAGATGAGAAATTATTAGTAACACAGAGGGACCATCTCGTCTGGTTCCAAAACCACCCTGTCCACTCATAGATAAAATAACTAGGTAGTCAGAGGGAAAGTATAACAAGCAATATTTATTATACACTTGAGCGGGCACAGGTCCATGCAGCCTCCAGGGAGTGTGTACAGGAGTTACCTGATGTAAGGTATCTGAGGGCTACATTTATATTAGTGAACAAACAGGAAGGGGATTACAGACCGGTTAGAACCAGTTTTCTCCAGTTAGCTCAAGCTTAGACATGTCTTACAGAAATCTGCGGATGCGGGAAACATGTTCTTATCAGTATCAGACACTGCAGCCTTGAAAAGAGCAGAGCGCTCTCTAGACTAAAGTGAAGCTGGGTTGTCTCAAATGAGTCACATGATTTACAAGAAATGTTAAGACATAACTTTCTGTTAACCAAGAACAGTAACCCAGTAAGCAATGCATGAAACAGATGTACACTGAAGAAGTGGCACACAAAATGGAGGAGTAAATGCGACGTGACATACAAAATGGAGGAGCAAATGCTCAAACTAAATGCGGCCTATTGCATATTTTCTAACAATCAGTCCTTTTTGAGCTTTGATCAAACATTTTTTGTACCCGTTCCCCACTATCGCAAGAGGTGTCATCTTCATTGGTACCAAGGTTCTCATCAGTGTCAGGCTCGGAAGAGAATCCAACTATTATCTCAGATACTTCATAAGTCAAAGCTGGAAATGGTACACACCTAGGTGGGTCGTATGTTAGGACCCTTTCATCGATATTCATCAGATCATATACTTCTTGCTGTTTCATTAACATCCTGTTAGTGTCCTTTACCGAAAAGGGAGTTAGTTTACATGCAGATAAACACATAAACAACAAGCTATCAGGAGAAGTTTCCAACCCGTGTAGTAAGTATTTCCATGAACCATCCAGACCAAGACCATGCCCCCTTATCCTGATGTATCTCATCGGAAATGCGGTGTAAGCACTGAATGGCTGCATAAACATTGGGGGCATTATCAGGAATATAAACACAGCAGGAGTTACCTATTACCCAACATACTCCACCCCTGTCAGCGAGATGACGTCTAAAACCATTCTATTTTGTAGCGTCATAAGGCGGTTAGCCAGCATCTCAGCAGTTATATTAGCAAGAGCCCCTGTTGTTTTGTTTATTACTGCATCAACAACTCTAGTTAATTGACGAACCTGAACACTATTGGCCATAGGGCCCCTAACGGGTACTAGGCATTTCAGAGCGTCAATGAATTGCTGGAGGGTTGTATCTGTGTGATCTATCTCAGTGACGGTCACTGCTCTTGTGATCCTGGACATTCTACTTTCTCTTCTCTGGAGATGATGTATTTTGTGATAATTGGGAGGGGCAACATATACTGGAGGCAAGAGAAAAGCCAAATAACAGTATCCTGTCCAATTGAATGGGAGAGAAGTATAGGCTGTTTGACCGCATATGAAATAACTATTTCCCATTGGTAGGAATGCAAGCGAATTGGTGGTGTACAATGACAGTACATGCTTACATTTGGAGTCGCCCACCGGTATGAATCCCTGTCCCTTAACGCAGAGGGATGCTATGGTGGAGATTACTGGTACTCCTTTACCTAACTGAAGTGTCCCGTTTTCCCTAAGCCACTGTAGATACCTAAATGTTGCATTCCCATCTACATGTGTTTCGTTCTCTAATTCATTACCATATACAGACCCATTAACAAAACAACTATGGTAGATCAAATCAGCTGGAATAGTGTACAAGGGCCTAAGCTGAATCACAGAAGAAAAAACCTGAAAACATGCAAGGCAAGATTGATTGTAGGTGAAAGGCAGGGTAATAAACCTATTGCTCTTCTTACCCGCAGCAGGCAACAGGCCACAAACCCAACATTTGGTAGTGACTCATTCGTTTCATGAAGGCTCTGGATAAATGTTTGTTATTCTGGTAGCCCAGCCTAGGACTGTGCTTAGGTGGGCTTAGAGTCAAGAGGTAGTGTTCCTGTGGTGTCGGAGTATGATTGACAAGGTTATGAGCAGGGAAATTCTCTTCTAAAAACCAGGACATACCAAATATTCCACCAACTATTATCAATAAGATAAAAACCAAAGCACATTTCTCCTTACTGGACCATGTCCTAAGAGGGACTTGTCGGACCAATGGGGCACCTTCCCCTACATTATCCGGAGACACATTTCTGCCAAATGGGTGCAACTCCATTATCTCCCCGGAGATAACTTCCTGGAGGGATAGGTGCAAGGAGGGGTTTTTACAATCTACACTAATAGTGTCTATTACAACTCAGAGGTATTATAATACACACAAGTATCATATAAGCAAAAGGGACCAGGATGGTGTATATCTTATGAGCACCAAAGGAGAGGATAAGAGAACCATTGTTCACAGCGTCCTTATTTTACTAACCGCTGCACAAGTTAGTCCATTAAAGTTGGCGCTCTTCAGCACCTGGCAGTTGGAGCTTGTTCCGTCCTAAGCTCTTTCCTAACTAATCCCACAGTTATAAAGGTGGTGTTCAAAGCAATGGGACACTTTCCAACACTAAGGGGCCAATTCCGATGCAGTTTGGAAGGCCTCCTAACGGCATTTGTTCCGTCCGAATTGGATCGGGAATGCGTCTTTCCGACCGAGGGCCCGATTACGATGCAGTTAGGAAGGCCTCCTAAAGGCATTTCCTCTGTCCGAATCGATTCGGGAACGTGTCTTTCCGACTGAATCGGAAAGGTTTCCGACCAACTGATTACGATGCGAGTTAGGCTTTAGGAATATCCCAATCCGAACCCGACGGCATTTGGAATGAACGAGCCGTACGGAGCAGAATCACACGTCTCTACGGGCTGTGTTTCTGAACGGCCGATTACGATGCTGGATTCAGACAGCCTTTCAAAATCGTGCCATTCGACTCAAATCGGCAGTCGGAATCAGAATTTGGGGGCCTGTAGCAGGGCCCCCCTGCACCCAGAGCCTTTCCAATCGGGCCCGTGGGGGTACCCATGGGTCCCCTCTTACCAGCCATGCACAGTATGGCAGGCACCAGGGGTGCCCGCCATATGGGTGCCCAATTTTCCCCAGGCACCCTTTTCTTCAAAGGGAACCTATGCATTCAGTTGGAACATTGGCTCCCAATGAAGTCAATGGGAGTCCAACCCAATCGTGTCTGGAAGCATCCGGATGCATCGTAATCGGTCGGTCGGACTCTCCCGATCCGAGTCGGTCGGAAACCATTCCCAATCCGATTTGGTGGGAATGCTGTCCTAACCGCATCATAATCGGGCCCCGAATCAGAAAGGTTTCTGACCGACCGAGTACGAAGCGAGTTAGGCATTAGGAATATCCCAATCCGAACACGACGGGTTTCTGAATGACCGAGCCATACGGAGCAGACTCGTAAGTCTCTACGGGCCGAGGTTCTGAACGACCGGTTACAATGCTGGATTTGGACAGCCTTTCCAAATCCTGCTGTCCGACTCGATTCAGCAGTCAGGATCAGACTTTGGGGTCCCGTAGTGGGCCCCCCTGCACCCGGAGCCTTCCCAATTGGGCACGTGGGGGTACCCATGGTTCCCACCTTACCAGCAATGCACAGTGTGGCAGGCACCAGGGGGTGCCTGACACAGGGTGCCCGATTTTCCCCAGCCACCCCTTTCTTCAATGGGAGCCTATGCATTCGGTCGGAACATAGGCTCCTATTGAAGTCAATGGGAGTCCGACCGAATCGTATCTGGAAGCATACGGATGCATCATAATCAGTCGGTCGGACTCTCCTGAGCCGAGTCGGTTGGAATGATTTCCAAACCGCATCGGAATCAGGCCCTAAGTGTTCTGTGCAGTTGGCTTACATGACCTCAAATTGTAACGCCAAAGACGTAATAGTCCTCAAACAACGAAGTGTCATCAGAAAGTGGCAGAGGCCTTTGTAGCTCCTTCTCCTGACCACAAACAAAGAGCTCTAGCCCTGTTTTTTGTTGATGAGCGCTCGCAGCACCTGTTGCTGTTCAGGGGAAGAAGTGTACATTCACAGGTTGGTGAGCGTCAGAGTGTGAGCATCATTTAAAGTGCACTGGATGCTGTATTTGAACAGGTTAGTAAACCCTTGTATGTGTTGTTTTATCATTACCATGGATCAGAACATTTGCAGCACTAAACGGCACAGGACGCACAACTTTTAACTGCACACCTTTCACTTCTTACTTCAGTGGGTATTTATAAAGCCTCTCATGCCAGTCGTTTGTAACCTTTCTTGCAAACTAGAAAACTTTCAGACCGCTTTTACCCAAAATGTTCCCAAAAAATGTCAGACGTTTGTGCAGCCCAACGTGCTTGTACACTGGTTTTGAGAACGTTGAAAGGGGGTGACGTGGGGTGCTCAGTGTTCGTTCATTTGTGTTCGGAGTGGAGCAAAATGCATTGAACTCTCAGAAGGCAGGCTGTTGCCATTGACACTTAACGGAAATGAAGCATTTCACGTTTGCACAAATCTTTGCAGACCAAAGGTGTGCATTGGCATGCTGTTTTTCTTCTAGTCTGAATACTAATCTTCTTCACATTGGCATTATTTTATATTCACATAGTATAGTATTATGCCATAAAATTATAACAAACTGGTTAGTTTAAAATGTAATTGCTCAAGGAGGTGTTTACCGACTACTACATTTTTCACTTTAATCTTCAAAAGATTCTTTGGCCAGTGAAGAGGGAGATGAAAAAGGTTTATTTTCCATATAACGTCTGTTTTTACTTGATCTGCCAGACAGATCATGAAGATGTAATAAAACTTTTTCAGTCGATGACCTAGCACCATTGATTGTAGTGGCGTAAACTCAGGGCCACTTGAATTACGCATCAATGGAGCCCCAAATTATGGGGCAGAACTGGCTAAATTATGCAGTAAGAAAGAGCAAATAACAAGGCACATTCTGCAGTACTATTACTTCGCTATTTTGACAGTTTAGCACACAAATATTATCTTAGAAAAGGATTTACCTCTTTAGTACCAGTTTAATACTTGGATAACAGTTGGGCAACTGAAGGGTTGACCAGTTCACCTTTGTAAATGGTTCGAGGGTCTGCCACCATATGGCTTCACGTTTGATGCTTTTTTAAGTAACACTTGAGCTGTCAAAGTTAGAAACACATTTTTGTTGCTATATCAATGATGTAGTAGATGGTGTATCATGTGACAGACACAGTAAAGCCATAATTATATGGAAATCATTACAGCTGCAAAAACACAGAATTCTAGTGGCCCCACTTACACTGCATGCCACATACGATAAGGGTCACTGACCCATCTCAGTGTTATTTGTTTCTGTAGTAATTATGCAGAGAAGTTAAATGGTTTCTTGTAGTTTATTCGTTAATGGCTATACGGTTCAGGACAGCAGCACTGCTCCTATAATGATGCCTCAACAACAACAGCTAGAAATACATTCTAATTCAGAATCTACCTACATCATATGCAGAATCACAGAGCAAAGGTTATCAATACCATATACCCTTCCTCCTTCCCCAAACAAAACAACACAATGAACGGAAAAAAATGCAATTATACATAAGACTCTATGTGAGAAAACGACTGGGGATGACTCTGACTCTGGAACTTCTCCTCATACCACCATGTTGAGGAGACACCAAAGATTCATCACTCACCCCAGGACGAGTCATCACCTCCGGCTCAGCACAATTCGAACTTGGTCTCACTTTAACAATTCTTTCAAGATTCTACCTATGTCCTTCATCAATCAGCACAGCATTACCTTTGATCTTCACGCTGACCGGCTCACCAAATTTACTTCTCCCCTTCTTGACATGGACAGGAGACTTAATTTTAACCATCTCCCCAATGGTCAGGGGAACCAACTTGGCACCCCTTTTGTTGTCAAACTAACCCTTTTGTTTTTCCTGAGAAAAAGACATGTTCTCCCTCACCATGAGCATCAACCGCGTCACATCAGAATCAGACTTTAGCCACTGTGACATCCATCCAGGCCTGAAACTAATGTTTGCCCTCCTCCCTCTCAAAAGCGATCACCTTTGTAGACGAATGAGGAGTAGTTCTATAGAACCAAATCATGCTATCCAATGCCTTGGACACATCATGGTTACCCTTCTTAGCCCATCTAATGCACTCCCCCACCACCCGGGTCATCCTCTCAATGAGGTCGTTGGTTTGTGGATGATACAATGAACTTCTCAAATGCACAATGCCACAGGATTCCAAAAAAACACGCACCTCTCTACTCACAAACTGAGTTCCATTATCCAACACCAGGGCTTCATAAAAACCCTCCCTCATTAATATCTCCCTTAGAAATGTTACCAATTACACATTTAGCATTGGGTTCCTTTACCATTTTGACCTAAGGCCGTTTGGAAGCATAATCCATGAGCATCAAAACGTTCTTGCAATCACCAGGCAACGCATCATAAGGCCCCATAACATCAATGCCTACTTTAACCCATGGTCCTGCAGGACATTCAATGGGAGAAAGGAGAGGTGTCAATACTTTAAGACCCTTTGTCAGCCACACCACACACAACACCATTGCCTACTACTTCATCAATCTCACTGTCCATACTTGGCCACCATAACGACTCATGAACACAAAGTTTCATCAGGGTCGCTCCCAAATGACCATCATGAGCCTTCTTAATAATCACGTGCCTGAAAATGTGTGGAGGGATCAGCTTATCAGAAAGTAACAATAAACCATCTTCTCAAGAAATCTCATCTTCAACTTTACAATACGGCTAGAGCAGGGGAGCTAAAGCCCTTTCACAAGGCCACCCAGTCTTGACTAGGTCACATACCTGCTGTAAAATGTTATCCTTATTAAAATCAATCACCAACTCTACTTCAGATAACATCTTGAGCTCTGGAATCCCCAACATGGCAACCAAACAATCCTCACAGTCTTCTTCAAGAAAATCGCCTAATCGAATGTCATCACATTCATCACCACCCAGAGGAAAATGTGGAAGGTCAGCCCTTCCATTCCTACCTCCAGAAATATGAGATACACCAAAATGGTATTGGAGAAGTTTGGTGATCATTCTCAAAATTCTGGGGGTGCAACACTTGCTCATACCACGGACCAAAATACTGGCCAGAAGCTTGTGATCAGTTTATAACATGACCACCTGCCCCAAACATAGGGACGAAACTTCTCAATGGCCCATGCACAAGCTAAAAGCTCCCTCCCGATAACTAAATATCTCCTTAAGTACCCTAGAGGCAAACATGATAGTATTTTCCACTCCATCAACATTTTGTATCAAATTCCTCTTAGTTCCACTTGGCTAGCATCTACTTGATACGGCAAGAATAATCTGGATCAAAGAGTTTCAAAACCTTGATGTTCCTCAATATAGACTTGATTAGATCAAATGCTTCCACGCAGTTATCATCCCACACAAACTTGACTCCTTTATTTAATAACTTACTGATAGGAATAACTTTAGTGGCAAAATCAGGAATAAACCTGGAATAAAATTCGAACACTCCTAACAAGGATTTCACCCCGGATTTACCCGTTGGAGGTGGAGCATCGACTATGACATCCACTAAACCTGGCCTGGGGCTGATACCCTCTCCCGAAATCAAATGACCTAAGTATTCAACCTCAGAACAGCAAAATCTACATTTCTCAGCTTTAAGAACAACTCCCTTTTCTGTGAAGAGTTCTATGACCTTCTGTAACTCTTTGTCATGTGATGTATTATCTTTCGCAAAAATAAGAATATCGTCCTGGAAAACGAGGACACCATCTACATCTTTAAGTAGGTTAAACATGACCCTTTGGAAAATCGAAGCCACCGAGGCTCGACCAAATGGCATGCAACGGTAATTTAAACTACCTAAGGGAGAGGTAAATGCGGTAAGGTGGCGAGACTCAGGATGAAGTTCGGTTTGGTGATAGGCACGGGCCAGGTTGAACTTGCAAAAATACTTGCCTCCCATTATGCAAGCAAAAAGATCACTTATTTTTGGCAATGGATGCAAGTCTACTCAAATCTCCTTGTTAAGAGACAGGCCCACACAAACGCGCAGTTGTCCACACCTTTTACGGGTAACTACAAGGGGAGAAAGCCACAGGGTGGATTCTGTGGGCTCAATGATGCCCTTAGCGCAAAGGAACTCCAGTTCTTTGTTCAAGTCCTCCCTAATGCTGAAGGGAACTCCCCTTAGTTTGTGCTTGATGGGTATCGCACCTTCCTTCATGATAATTTTATGTTTGAAACCAACAATTTTTCCTAACTTGTCTCCAAAGACAGTAAGACACCTGTTCCTTTTTCCCTGGTCTCAAAATCATCCGAAAAGACCTTGGTAAAACCACCCAAGGATATTGAGTCCTTTGACGCCACATAGATCTTTCCCTTAATCCTCCGATCTTTGAACATCATTTCATCTTCAAAGTAGCCCAATAGCTCAATTTTACGACCCTAGTAGGGGACAGGAGAATGATCAGGAGGAAAAAGTTGTCTGTCAACCCAAGTTTCTTCAAAGAGTTTTTGTGTTATCATGGTAATTCTGGCTCCAGAATCAACCAAAAGCTCGAGGGGATTCCCCCCCACAACCACTTCCACAATGGGGTCAACACAACTTGAAGAGTCACCTTCTAATGGTGCATCACCGGAACCATCACACAACACAGAGATAATTTCAGAGTCTGACTCTCCTTCAGACTCAAGTACACATGCAACACTCTTCTTGTACTATTTCTTCTTCAAACAAACTTTTGCAAAATGACCCAATTTTTTGCAGTAGTTACGTGTAACGTTGACTGCAGGACACCTTCCACCTTTAGGATGTGGTGAATTTCTGCATCACATACACATACCCACACTTTAGGAATTGGAATTTTCCGGCTTGCTGGGTTTAGGGCCTTGTACCCCCCAACCACACCCACACTCTCTAAGGGCTTATCATCCAATTCCCTCAAAGAAGCCTGAGATATTTTGATATTTTTGGCCACTTTGATAGTCACTTCTAGCGTGGGATTACCCATACTTAACAGCTTTTGTCTAATTTGTTTGTCTTTCCAATGACAAACAAACTGCTGTCTGATCAGCTGATCAGTAAATGGCATGAATTTACACTCAGCTGCTAGCCTGTGTAAGGAAGATGTGTAACCATCAACATCTTCACTTTCAGTTTGCTTATGCTTGAAAAATTTGTGCCTGAGAACCGTGAGACTAAGTTGCTTGTCAATCCTATTTTTCAATTTTAAGACAGTTTCACTATATTCGTCCAAGTCTTCACCTTCCTGTGTCATTACCTGAGGAAGATGTTTGAATATGGACCTACCTTCAAACCCCAGTGAGTGGAGAAGCAGACATTTCTTCCTTTCTGCACCAAACCTGAGTGCACCTATTGGCCCCAAGTAAGTTTCAAAGGCCTCATACCATACCTCCCTCCTGACAGGTGGTTCTCCTGGGTTGTCCAAAAAAGCAGGAGGAGGGTTGACAGCCTGCATGGTGCATATTGTGCAAATATAAAAAAAATTGCACAGATGTTTTTTTAAAATTTATTTTTATTTTCAATGTAGCATAAAAGACAATTTAAAATACTTCTTCCAAGATTTACATGAAGTGCTTATAGAGATCGAAATACATATCATGAGTAAATACATTAAACATGAAAAAACCTTAAAAATTACTCATACAAAATAATTGATTATTTCCATTCTTTCCATATTCTTTTCAATTTAATCTCAGAACCCACTCTCCTTGCGTATATAGTTTCTCGATTAACAATTCTACTCATTTTATTTCCGCGTTGGGAGATAGTTGGAGTTACTACTGATTTCCAACTAGCCAAAATTAATGATCTTGCTCCCAAGGTGGAAATGAAAATAAATTGGCGTTGAGGTAGAGTTAAAACACTTCAAGCTTCTACTCGACCTAGGAGAGCTATAGAGGCCTCGGGGGAAGATCGACTGCTAGAATTCTTCTTACTTCTGAAAAAACATTTTGCCAAAAGCTTGCAATCTGGGTGAATGTAAATCCCACATGTAGCCAATCTCCTAGAGCCTGCTGGCATCTAAAACATTGAGAATCGATTGCTGGGTAAATTTTATGGAGTTTGGCTGGAGTAAAGAAAATCAGCCATTTACTAAAAACGCCATCCTCCTTAGGTTAGCTGCTCTTATTGCTGTATAACTCATTTTATTGAAGCTTTGCCATTGCTGAGGGTTAAGACAGCAGCCGATTGACTCGGAGATTTTTTCTAGGTGAATTCGAACTATTTGATCGTTCTGAGTCAATTTAAACAATTTATACCAATTCCCAATTCCCTGACTTCAAGTATAAAATGAGCTTTACTTAATAATAACCCCTTGCAATTGTCCAAATTCCTTAATCCTGAGCAAAACTTATTTATCTGGAAGTATCTAAAGAAAAGAGACGTCTTGATATTGCTATTATGCGTCCTGATTTCCTGCCAGGTTCTCAATCTGCCATTTAAAAAAAAATCCTGAAGTTTAGAGAATCCGGATTTAGCCTAGAGATCACAAGTCCGGATGGACATATGTAGTCCCAAGGAGAGACATTCCACGAATCTCAGCTGCGGGTGTAGCCAAGGAATATGAAATGCCTCCCAGACCTTCTGGAACTGAGAGGCTAAAATCTTGGGAATTTTGTATTGTGATCTCTTTGGAAGCTTAGGGATTCGCAAGAAAGGAGCAAGAGCGATCTCCATTTCAGCTAGCATTAGATCAAGAAAAAAGTTAGCGGAAGACATCCCTTCCGAGCCGTTGTAATTTAACCAATTGATTAATGAGGCTTGGTAGTATAATCGTAAATTTGGTAGCGCAAGACCCCCATCTTCGACTTCTAGTTGTAGGGTTTCTAGCTTTAGTCTTGGTTTATTGCCTTGCCATATAAAGCATCTTATTTCAGAATTGATTTGATCAAAAAAGGACTGAGGGACCTTTACCATCAAGTTAGAAAATAAAAATAAGAACAAGGGTAGTATATTCATTTTAATAAGAGCTACTCTACCCATAATTGTCAAAGGAAGGTCTTTCCATTGGGATAACAGATTTAGCATCTTATTAAAAGTAGGGATAAAATTGAGCAAAAATAGATCTCCCAAATGGGACATAACAAATATTCCCAGATATCTTATAGAATGGGTCCTTGGGTATTGTCCTTGCATCGAGAGAGGTAGGACAGCTGGAGAGCAGTTAAAAAGAAGAGCCTCTGACTTTGCTTGATTTATTTTGTAACCCCAATAGCTGTAAGTTCACTTATTTTGGCCACAGTGCGCCGGATACTGTCTTCCTCAGCTGCCAGATATACGGCCATATCATCGACGAACAGCTTCAATTTAGCGGCGCCGGGGACTGGAGGTAAGATAGAACCATCCTAGTAGAACTCCCCAGGTTCCTTTCCCACTGTACTATGCTGTTGAATACCTGTGTACCCTCTTGGTAACCCCCCCCTGATGCTACTATCTGTGCTACGTGTCATGTATAATGTTAATGATATAGCTATGTACACCGAATCAATGCCAATTGTTGTTGTAATTGCGCAATGAAAATTGAAAAATAAAGTTATATAAAAAAAAAGATAGAACCATCCTGCCTTATTGCACAGGTTAGAGGTTCCAAGAATAAGGAAAACAATATTGGAGAAAGGGGTCAGCCTTGCAGCGTCCCCCGGCTAATAGAGATAATGCCAGCTTTGTTGCCATTTATTATTATGGACGCCTGAGCACCTAAGTAGAGATTTCTAACTGTTCGACAGAGTTCCGATGGAAACGCAAATTTTCTTAAAATAGTAAATAGAACGTTCCACTGAACTCTGTCGAACGCTTTCTCTGCGTCCAACATCATAATGACTGCCTTTGTTTTATTGGTGTTAAAATAATCAATTGATTGGCATAGATAATGAGTATTAGTAGCTTAAAGTCTACCTGGGATGAACCCCTTCTGGTCCCTGCGTACAAGAGAAATAGACACTTGAGATAAACGATTCGCCAGAATCTTTGAAAAAATCTCGTAATCATTGTTAAGTAGACTTATCGGTCGATAAGAATTGACCTCCTCCTATGATTTTCCTTTTTTAACAAAGCTGACTACTACAGCTTGCGTGAACGATACAGGGACCGTTTCACCTTTCAAAATTTCATTAAATAACAATTTCTAAACAAGACTCAGCTGTGGTTAAAAAAAAAGCTTGTAAAACTCTATAGGGATCCTATCGCACCCGCATGCTTTAGCAGAGGGTGAAGACGTCACGCAGTGGTTTATTTCTTCTACTGTAATTTCCGCGATTAAGCTATCTTTTTTCTCCTGCACTATTGAGGGACAATTAATTCCATTAAGCAAGGCAACCGCTGCCTCTAATGAGGTGTTCTGAGGATCGGAATAAAGCTTCCTGTAATGTTCCAGAAAGATGGCAGAAATTTCCTGGGGATGCGAAGTAGATCTGCCAGTAACTGGGTCGTTTATTTTTTTGATAGTGTTCTTATTGACCCTGCGTTTTGCTGACCACGCAAGATATTTGCCTATGTGTTCGTTCTTTTCATACCTTTTCTGCAGGACCACGTCGTGCACTAGGATTTCTTTGGAAACAAAGTAATCTTGTAAGTTATATTTAATTTGATGCAGCTTTAGCAATAAACGCATGCCGGCCACCTATTGCTCGTCCACTAAAAGAGACTTGTCCAATGACCATCTAAGCTCAGTTCGAGCTTGAGTTTGGATTTGAAATTGGACCGATATTAACGCATGGTCAGAGAAGGGGTTTTCAATGATCTCAGATTTAGTACTTAAAAGAGCGTGCGAGACAAGAAAAAGGTCAATTCGTGAAGACGAATAATATCTCTTCGAGTGGCAAGTAAACTTCTTCTCTCTGGGGAATTCGTCGCGCCAGCAGTCAACCAATCTAAAATCCCATATCAACTCCTGACAAAGCCTGTTGAATTTCAGTTTAGTCTGAGTTTTCTGAGGTCGTGATGAATCAATGGTTGGATCAATTAGCAGGTTGAAGTCCCCCCCCCAATAACCAAGTATCCTGCTTGAGCAGTGGCGAAATCATATAGTGACTGAAGCGTCTCTGGGCGTCTTCTATTGGGCCATATAAGCTAACAAAATTAAATAATTGATTGCAGATCTTTATCTGTAACCCCAGCCAACTCGCGTTATTATCCCTCTGAACCATTATGATATCCCCTGTATCCTTTTGCTAACTAATATGGCTACTCCCCTAATGGCAGCACTTGCAGAAGCATAAAATTCATATTGAACAAAGGCAGGGGTTTTATCCCTTGATGTGCCCTCCTTATAATGAGTCTCCTGTAAAAAAATTATATCGGCTTGAAAGGACCTAAACCAGGCCAACATTGAGCGGCGCTTCGGTCTGTTATTAAAACCGTTTACATTGCAGAAAATAATCTTTAATGATCTAATAGTCATTTAAGAATAGGAATAAGAAAAAGATTAAGAAAAATTGTTATCTCGATCCTTTGCATTTCTATCAAAAATTTGCTACATTTTATTTTTTCACCCCTGGTTCCCCGAGAACCCAACTCCCTTCACCCCCCTACCCTTCGTGAAGCCTTCCTCCCCACACCCATGGATCGCCTCCATATTAGAGCCTCCCCTGTCTGGGGCTCCCTGAGGTGACTACCCCCGTGCGCCTGAAGCCCTCCCACCTACCCCGTGAGACCCCACCCTCCTTCCTACATTGGGGTGCTGTGACATGGCACCCAAGGAGGTGAACCAGTAGCTGGCGGTCCAAGAAAGCATAAAAAAAAAGTGCGGAAAAGAAAGAGAGAAGGAGACAGCGAAAAAGGAAAAAAGAAATAAAAAAAGAATGGAGAAGCAGAAGGAAGAACACCTAGCTCCAGCTTCATCTAATTCTACTTTTGCTTTTACCAAGCTTTGTCAATCATTTAGCCACCCTCTCCCCTGAATGTTGCAGAGAATGGAGGAGCTCCTGCGCCTCTTGAACTGATTGAAATATGTGGACTCTCCCCTTATGGAGGACTTTCAACTTCGATTGTTGGACTAACCCCGCAGGAGCCCCCACTTGTTGAAAACAATTTATCATGCCTCTATATTCCTTTCTGCGCTGAGCCAAAAGGGCAGACATATCGGAAAAAATTTTAAACAAATAATTGTCACTTGCCTGATACCCTTTGTCACGAATTGCACAGACTAGAAGCGTGGTGGTCACGGGAGCTCCCGTCATGCTCCGTGACTGAGGTGGGCGTGGCCAAGCAGCTGGCGGTCGAGTTCGTTTTTGAGAGAAGGCAGGGGCCCCTGCTCGTGTCTCCGGAGCGATTTCGGGCTCTCTTTTTTGCAGTTCAAAATTCCTGTGCATTTAGCGCGTTAATCACAGAAATGCGACCTTTCCATTCTCTACATCACCTCTCCCTTGTGGTCGGATGTCAGTGCTGTATACGGGAGGCAGAGGCAGAGGCTGAGGCGGCAATTGGATGCCCTGAGAGAACAGTGGCGACAGGGCTGTGGTGGCCGGGAGTGCTTTTCCGCTTGAAGGATTTCAGATGAGGAACATGATGCTGCTCCTGGGTCCTTCTCGGATCGATGCTGCAGCCCCCCCTTCCTTGTTATAAGGTGAGACAAGGAACAATTTCCTGTAAGAGACTCAAGTGAAACATAGGTGCACACAGTGACCTAAATTGCAGAGCAGGGGCTGGGACTTACTCAAGGTCGTGGTTTGTGTTTTTTTTTTTGTTTTTTTGTTTTTGTTTTTCTCTCAAAAAGAAAAAAAAAGACTGTCATTGTCTTACTAAAACTTTAACACCATGCATCAAGGTTTCAAAATATCAAAAGTTCACCTACGTGCAGGCTATATGGACTAAGCAAAAGGGGAGTCCTGAGGCTTCTAGGATAGCCGCATAGGAGATAACTCAATAGAGAGTCTAGAGAGTCTAGAGGGGGATGTATCGCAGTTGTTTTTAAATCCTGCTACACCTGCACTTTTGTTAAAGTAACTGGTTGTTGTGAGTGTGCGCGTTTTGGGATTTCTTTTAACGCTAGCTATACCATGTCTGGGCTACTGGTTTACCGCCCGCCAGGGCCTTCCAAAGAGTTTAGGGCAGCACTCATCGATACAGTTAGTTCCTTGGCAATGAGAGCTGACAATTTTAGCGTTATTGGTGATTTGAACTTGCATCTTGACAGCCCCCAGGACTCGGAAGTGGGTAACTTCTCTGCTGACCTGGCAGCAAGTCAGCTGCTCCAACTGGTTCAAGGTCCCACCCACTCCGCTGGCCATTTGCTAGATCCAGTCTTCTCTAACCTTCCCTCCCTCA
The DNA here is from genome assembly GCA_963921515.1 of Calotriton arnoldi. Lineage (NCBI taxonomy): Eukaryota > Metazoa > Chordata > Amphibia > Caudata > Salamandridae > Calotriton > Calotriton arnoldi. The sequence continues at coordinate 737,269 of CAWUFW010008632.1, read as the reverse complement.
CAGTAGACACCCCCATCCCGGTGTGCTGGTCCGACCACTATCTGATCCCCATAACACTCTCGGGGGTAGAGCCCTCCCGGAGGGTGCTCCAGAAGTTCTCTCTCAAGCGCCCCTGGCATAAATTAAATATTGACCAATTCCATGCCCTCCTCTCTACGAACACACTCAGCATGCCGGATGATCCGGATGCTGCCGATAAAGCACTATCAGACTGGATCCTCCTCCCTATAGACACACCTATTCCTGCCAAATGGTCTAAGTGCCGTAACACCAAATCCAGGCCTTGGTATAACGACAAGCTCTCTACTATGCGTAAAGCATGTAAAAGGTTGGAGCGGGCTTGGAGACGGGATTATGACCCGATCCTGAAGGGGTGTTATCAGGCATCCATCAAGAAGTATCACAGGGCTATTCAGATAGAACGGGCAGCTTACTTTGCAGACGAGATCAGGAGCAGCAGTAAGCCCACCAAAAGTATCTTCTCTATACTTAAAGATCATAATGCGGCAACGGTATCTGCAGCACCCTCGATTACGTTGGATGAGCAATGTGAGGCTCTCGCCACCTTTTTTGTTAACAAGGTGGAAAACATCTATTAGACCTTTCCTCAAGCTGCTATGTGTTCTGACCCTGTGTACAGACCCCTTCCTACTCACATGCTTGCCGCTTTCCCGCCGATCTCTCAGGATGAGCTGCGCTCACTATGTAGCAAGGTTAAATCCGGCTCTCCTGCTGACCCCATGAAGCCTGATCAATGTATGAAATCACTACCTGTGCTTTTTACACCTCTGGGTCAGGTGATTAACATGTCCCTGTCTATGGCAACTGTCCCTAGGACTTGGAAGCAAGCAAGGGTTGTTCCCCTGCCAAAAAACCCACCCTCGATACAGCTAAACCTGAGAACTTTTGTCCTATTTCTCTCCTGCCGTGGGCATCCAAGATCTTTGAGGCCTACATAAATTCCATCTTGACAGGATTCTTGGAAGAGAATAACATACTAGATCCCTCTCAGAATGGCTTTCGCCCGGGCCACAGCACGGAGTCTGCTCTCCTAGCTGTGACCGAACATCTGAGGGTAGCACTAGATGCGGGACGTACTTCGGCACTGATCTTATTAGATCTCAGTGCCGCGTTTGACACAGTTTCTCACCAGATCTTGCTGCAGAGGCTGGAGGAGGCAGGCATTGTGGGCTCTGCCCTGGACTGGTTCATATCTTTTCTTTATGAGAGGACCTTCCAGGTAATGGCCCCCCCTTTCGCCTCCAGATCCATACTATTAAGCAAGGTGTGCCACAGGGCTCAGCTTTGAGCCCAACGCTTTTCAACTTGCACGTCCAACCACTAGCAGCTGTGGCCAGGAGTAGAGGGCTTACAGTAGTTTCATATGCAGACAATACACAGTTGGTAGTTGCACTCTCTGACGATTACGCGCGGGACGCTCTTAAGTTTCGGAGCGATCTCGCTGCTATCGCTGAGTGGATGACTGCCAACTGTCTCCAGCTCAATGCCGGCAACTCTGAGGTTCTGCTGGTAGGGAAAGATTCTGAGCTGTGGAGTGAACTCTGGTGGCCTGCTACCCTGGGCTGCACACCCGCCCCCAAACAGGTGGTGAAAAATCTAGGTGTTTGGGTGGATTCGGCCCTCAGCTTCCAGGTCCAAACCAAGAAAGCGGCAGGGACCTATTTTGGTATATTGCGGGGGCTCAAACCGCTGCTGGGCTTTTTTGATCCATCCATCAGGTAGGTTATTGTTCAGGCCTCCGTTTTGTCGAGACTGGATTACGCTAGCTCGCTCTACCTGGGGACGAACAAGACTGAGATTCTGATATTGCAGAGGGTCCAAAATGTAGCTGCTAGAACTCTCCTTGGCCTCCCTAGAACCTGCTCCACTACTAGTGCTATTCGTTGGCTACATTGGTTGCCGGTGGCCAGACGCGTGGCGTTTAAGTCCCTCTGCATTGCTTTTAAAATTCTGAATTTCTCCTCTCCTGGCATCTTGGCCAACCTGCTTTCATCATATACACCCACACGCCAACTCCGCTCGATGGGTCAACATCTGGCGGTTGTTCCCCGGGTAAGGAGGGTGCGTGCTGGTGGGTGCTCTTTCCGCACACTGGCAGCCAAACTCTGGAATACTCTTCCTATACACATCCGCAGCATTGATAACTACCTGGCATTCCGCAAGGCTATTAAAACCCACCTCTTCTCTCCACTATAGGCCGCGCTTGTGACAGTAGCCTCCGTATTTTTGCTATTAGCGCTGGGACGCCCTTTTGCCGGGGCAGCTGTGCGCTTTATAAAACAGGAAAGAAGAAGAAGAAGAAGATAAGGCGCAGAAGGGCCTAGTCAGATTGGGTGTGGCTTGCGCCTTACTCTTAAACCTTTCTATATCTGGCTTATAAGGAAACTGAAATAAGACTGAAGGGACAATTAATATGAAAAGAATTTCTCGAGATACTACGGTGAAACCTCGCTTGATGGCAAACTCTGCAAGGGGTACGAGAACACGTCGTACGAGCAAGTGTCCATCTCTCAAAGACATTGAGTGCGGGCTGTTCAGCAGAAGTGTACAAAAAGATTCATTCAATAAGCCCGCAGGCTTACTAGGTCTGGGAGGTGCGGGAATCCAACAGAAGCTTGACAATCAACAAGGAATGAATGTTCCCCAGGGGTATGAAGATCATCTAGCAATGTTGCCCCAATCAACAACGAAGTCTTCGGGAGATACGAATAACAGCGATAAGCCTCCCCTCAGCCCAGCTAACTCAGTTTCTCTCCAATGCAACAATAATTCTTCATTGACAACACCAGTGGTTTCAACAACGGAGGGCCTCCCAGCTGATAAACAGCATGCTCCCTGCCCGCTCTCTTTGGGACCGAACATGAAGGCTCACACAGAGTCTAATTTAAAAAGTTTAATTTTATCTAAGCCTAATATAAACCCTGTGCTTCAGGATGCGGGGAGTCCCAGGCTTTTGGACGCGTCCCTATTTACTACAGCAATGGAAGTCGCAAATGCAACACCAGACAAGATTTTGTCTCAGAGCCCAATTACCCAGAGATTGGTCTCAACGCCATTAGACTCAAGGAGCGTGTCTGTCACAGAAGATTCCACACAAACTCTTCTTCTCCAGATCTTAACAGAGCTCAAAAATATGAAACTCTCCCAAGAAGAAGCTCAGAAAAGGATGGAGTCACAACTGAACTCAATTCAATCTCATGTTCAGCAGCTCACATCTCGAGACTCAGAAGCGGAACAACGTATATCTGATCTTGAAGATACCGTCCCCTGACAGACAGATCAGGTAGGTAAACTACAAACCGAGCTAGCAAGTCTTCAGCTTAAGGTAGACGATGCGAAAAATCATGCTCGAAGATGCAACTTACGTATTACAGGGATTCCGGAAGGCTATGAGAAGGGAAAAGCAATGGACAACGTTATCACGGACTTGGTCACCAAATATGTTTGCCCTGAAGCCACTGCCCAGACGACGGATCTTACGATCTTACGTGCACACTGAGTTTCAGCAGTTCAATATCCAAACGCCAAATATCTGGGAGTGATTATTGTCAACTTCGGAGACTTTAGAATTAAGGATAATTGCACAGATGTGAGAAGGAATTACAGAAAGTAAAAGACGGGTTAACACTGCCCTTAGCCAGTGAGTGCACTGTATAATATACTAAGAAGAAAAAAATATATACAATGAACAATTGTATCTAGGTGGGTACAAACAAGGAGAACAAAGTAAAAGTTACTGTCACTGTTGTCATGCTCTAGAAATGTGGTGACACTCAGGTTCGTTGTTGATTGAAGAAAAATCCAGATCACTTGATTTTCAGCTGTAATTGATCTTGCGTTATTTGAGAAGAATGCCAGAGAGGTAACCAGCAAATGGGATATGATGCACTTCCTAGGCTGTGTACACGCTTGTTCAGCAGGGTTCAACAGTAACTTCTTCAGAGGAGTGTGAAATGCGCCGCACTGTATACAGTGTATACACACCAGTTTTGCCAAGTTTCACTGTAACTAGTTGAAAGTAGCGTGAACACCCAATATGGCTGCCAGTGTGCACCATCATGCAAGTTGCTCCTAAGGCAAGCAACAGTTACATAATGCGCCTTGCAGCTGATAAAATGCTCACACCAAGATGGTGGCTGGAGGATGTGCACCACGCGCTTTCCGCTTCAGAATGGTAATGGAAGAAAGTAAGATAGCAGCGGAGTGTCATCATCAGCCTTTAACAACTAGCATGTGGTTCTGCAATAGCCACGATGAAAAGAGCATAGAGCTTGCTGCTATGTGGGAGATAGCAGGCCACACTGCAGCGAAATGGGAGATAGTAGGCCACACCGCTTTTCCTGAAAAGCCAAGACAAAAAAAAAACTTACAACCTGGTGCGCGATGTGGGAGAAAGCAGGCCACACCGCGGTCCAGTAACAGCTGCGTAAAGATATAAAATAGCTGTCTATGTATCGTGGGGGCTTAGCTATGCCGGATGTTCAGGCGTATTATGCAGCCTTGCACCTTCTTATCCTGAATGACTGGTGGTATGGGGACAGATCTGAACCCGCTTATGCAGTTGAACGTTGGATAATGGGCACCATGTCACTAGATACAATCCTATATGCACGCTCGACTTTAAAAGTACTGCCTCCGGCTACTGCCACAGTATTTATGATCTGGAAACGATCATTACATCAAATGGGATGGTGGGGTATACTAATGAAAGAAGCGCCCCTCTGGCACAATGGTCTTCTGCCTCAGCTGGTGGGGCTCTCTGGTTTTTCTAGTTGAGATGCTATTGGTATATCTACAGTGGGGGATGTTCTACATGGTCAGACGTTAAAGTCCTTTCAGGAACTGCAACAGGAATATGAAATGCCTTGGTCACAATTTTACAAATACCTCCAATTCCGCCATGCCTTTTCCTCATGTCTCACACGACAAGACGTTGCACCGAATTTTAACCCTATTGAGGCTAAAGTGTTTATGGGGGAACTGGGAGAGCATAAGATTACCAAGATATATCGTACACTCATGACTAATAGCCCCACTACGCTTAATAAAACGTGCGAGGCCTGGCAGGAAGATTTGGGCCCCCTAGATGATGAAAACTGGGCTGAGGCACTGGAGTCCCCATGTGGCGCGGCCATCGCGGCGTGCCTACGATTCATACAATTCAAATACGTCCACAGGGTCTACTATACTAGATATCCGCTTTGGCGTGCCGGGCTAATCGAATCTCCGCTGTGCCTGCGATGCCAAGCGATGGATGGTACCCTTATACATACCGTGTGGCAGTGCACAACGCTCTCTAGGTTCTGGCGGGGTGAACTTACGTGTCTGTCAGAAGTCCTGGGCTGGGACGTCCCATATTCACCTCGATTGGCACTGCTCCACATCACAGATTGTATCGGGGCAACAAATATAAACGCCACTTACTGCTCTTCGATCTCACATTGGCGAAGCGGGACATAGCCAAAGCATGGAAAGATGCCTCCCCACCACTGGTCGGGGTATGGAAGAAAGGTCTCGATTTTTGCATGGGGTTGGAATTACCAATATATAAAGCAAGAGGATGTCCCCAGAAACAGCCCAAGATCTGGAAGAGGTGGGCAGACTATCGTGGTTTGTACTTGGAGCCCATTCCAGCTGTAACAATAGATTAGCAATGGATAAAATGGGAAATGATGTAGATAAACATGGCTGTAAATATATAGCTCTTCGATTTGGGTGGCAGAATTTGAAATGTACTATACTGTGTACTAGATATATAGGCTTTCCTGTTTTCAGTTTCTATTTTGGGTAAATTCTGGTGGGGTTTTTTCAGTGTTTTCAAGTGATTTCAATACCTTAAAAAAACAGTGGTTATCAGTGGTTTCACATTTTCGCACCATTAAAAACAACAGAAACAGTATTTTCCCGGTGTTTATGGAACTTTTTGCTTTTATTATTGTTTGCTTTCTGCATTGATAGTGCAAGGTATATAGACAGAGTACGTACCGTGTATATGAGGTCCAAATACATTTTTACAAATCAAACTTATCGTAGTACACCATACAATACTTCTTCAGTGAGACTTTGGTCATGCCAGCTCTTGCTCTTTCCTCCCATGTAAACTTTTATCTGTGAAAAAGCCCTCTCAACATTGGCACTTGAGACAGGCAAAGCCAAAATAGCCAGTACACAATTTGCTTACGCTGGCCACTGACATAGCTTTCCATGCCAATACTGGTGCACCTGAAGATTGTGATTCTCTGCAGCAGGTTCTGCAACATATGCGTTGAACTGGGCACATATGCCCTCAGATTTATTGAAGCGGTCAAAAATGAGGCAGGACTTTTGAAACTCCGGAGAAAATTTCCCTTTACGGAAGGGATCTATAACTTGTGCAGAGTACCACAGTGAGGCATTATTGACTTCAAATGCCATGGTTGGTGAAGGGCTATTTCTCATACATTGTAAAATAAAAGTTCCTGTATTGCTCCTCAACATTTCTTTGCTTACCAAGTGGCAAGCACTTAACATGGAACATGTTGCAGTGCCAAAGTCACTAAAGGTGTCGCCCAGCCTACTCTCAAGGAGATGTTTCACATCTATACCAATTATGCTGAACACTTGGTAGACAAGGGTGTTTTCAGACTCTAGTTTTTTTCATTATGTCCACGACAGCAGACATGCTTTCTTGTAGAAATCTAAGAATGCAGTAAAGTGTACTTTTTTAAATTTTCTTTTTTCTTTTTTTTTATTGTTTTGTTTTCTCACAAACACCATAATTATACATACATGGAGCACAATGAAATCAAATAATCAAATTATAACCATACACAACCTAATTATTCGTCCAAAACGTCCGAAATTGGTGCCCACAAACATTGCCCCCTTTTTTTTTCCTCCGCCCTTTTAATTTATAAATTGAAGACTCAATATTATATGCTGCAAATAAGCGTGCCCGCCAATTTATGAAGGTTGGAGGATCAATATTAATCCATTGGGAAGTTATGCATAGACGGGCAATGGCCATAGCAATAAACACAAACTCAGACACCGCGCTTGGCCAGTTATTTGTACTACCATTACCTACACCAAAAATAAAGAGGGTAGAAGTGATTGAAACTGAAAACCCTAAAGTAGAAGAAAGAAATCTTTCAATACCATAAATAAAGTCTGTTAATTTTGGGCATGAATAGAACATATGTAACGTATCTGCTGCATGTAAATTACACCTACTACATTTTACTCCCCTTGTGCCCCCCCATTTAGCAATCCTCGCAGGAGTATAATATAAGTCAAAAATTGTCATAAAATGTTGACTCTTTAAGTTCCCCGTAATCAAAATCTGATCTGCTAATGACAAAGAGTATTCAATATCAATCTCAGTCTCAGTCCCCCCCACCTTCCTAGCCCACTTTTCCGACTGAACTGTCAAATCATCAGGACATGAGTTAAGAAAAATAGCATATATCTTACCTAACCGGCTTTTTTTTTGCAGTAATTCAACCAGGGGTATTTTATCAAAATCATAAGCTAATCTATAGTTTTTGCCCCCCAAGAAGCTCCGGATTTGTAAGTATTTAAAAAAAATCCCCTCTTTTCAACCCATACTGTTCTTGCAGAATAGCATAGGATATAATCTGTCCTTTACAAAAAAGATCCCCCATTACTTGGATACCCTTTTTCCCCCATTGAGATGTGATCTGATCCCGAAAGATTGGTGGTAATGATAGTGTAGTCTCCAATGGGGAATAAGCATTAAGATTCGGAATCATAAATTTACGCTGGATTTGTTTCCACACCTTAAATGCGGCTCTCACAATTTTAAATCGTGTCTTTTTATAATAGCTGGGTTCAAAAATTGACACAAAACAACAGTTGGCTTGATTCCCTAGCCCTAATTCATAGATAGATGGGCGATTTGCCAATGGTATATCGGCTTTGGAGCCAACAAATAAGATAGCCATGTGTTGAAGCATTGCAGCCCAATAATAAAATAAAAAATTAGGTATTGCTAGACCTCCTTTACATTTTGGAAGAATCAGCCATTTGGCCGCTCTTCTAGACCTCCGATAGCCCCATAAAAACCTTGAGCATACCCTTCCAATCTTTGAAAAATGAAAAGACGAGAACTCAAGAGGTATAGTCCTGAATATATACAAAAACTTGGGTAAAATGAGCATTTTTAACACATTACTCCTCCCAATCAGAGATAAATGTAAATGATCCAACCTCTCAAGTTGTTTGTTGGTGGAGTCAATTATTGGATTAATATTTAGATCGGGAATTTTATCAATCTGCATAGTAATTGTAATACCCAAATAGGTAGCTTCCGTAACAACTGGAAAATCATGAGGGTAGGTCATACCAGAACATAAAATTTGGGTCTTCTCAATGTTTAGCTTATAACCAGAAGAAACTCCAAACTGACCAGCTAAAGCCTTAACAGCTGGGAAAGCTGATATTATATCACTCGTCAAAACCACAATATCATCTGCATAGGCCAGTGCTCTATACTCTGTTTCTTCGATTTTGATTGGCTTAATATGTATACTACTCTCTAGTTTCTTTAAAAAGGATCAATATACAAAGCAAATAACAGGGGCGAACAAGGACACCCCTGTCTTGTACCTCTATTAATAGAGAATGATTCTGATTCCTGACCCGTAATCCGAATCTTCGCCTCAGGATGTAAATACATTACCTTAACTGCTTGTATAAAGCCCATGCCGACCCCTTTCCACTGCAAAACAGACCAGAGGAACCGCCAGGAGACCCTATCGAATGCTTTTTCGGCATCCAAAAGGAGAACTCCCAGCGGTGACCCTGTGGCCTGTGCCCAATCGAGAAAGGTTATAACTCGTCGGACATGGTCCGAGGTATCCCTTCCTGGAATAAATCCATGTTGGTGTAAAGAAACCAGAGGGGTGATTATTTTACCTAACCTAACTGCCAGCAATTTCGAATAGATTTTACTATCGGCATTAATCAGTGTAATGGGTCTATAAGAAGCAGGGTTTAGTTCAGGCTTCATTTTAAGTTTAGCAAGGATGGGTAGTCTACGCATTTGCTCACTTAATATCTGTGGGCTTAATGATAGAAGGAAGCGGGCAGTGCTGGCAAAACAACTGCGATATATGCACGTAGATATCCTCTGTCTTCAGGAGACTCATGTACAATGGAACAATCGTCGGTGGCTGGGGGAAGTTGGTCTTGAGCTGCTTTATTGCACTCGGCAGAGTATAAATATTAAGGGGGTTGCAATCCTGGCCAGGCATGGTTTATGCTCATATAAACGGGTTAAGGCAGACAATTTGGGTCGCTGGGTAATTGCTGAAGTGAAAATGAATAATTTAGCTATGACCCTGTGCTCCTTGTATGGGACTAATTTAGATGACCCTGAAGTGCTTAATTTTTTAAGTGTTGAACTTGCTTTATGGGCAGACCCTCTAGTATTGTGTGGGGATTTCAATATTCATCTAAATAGTCAATTTGATATTGGCGGGCCTTCTCTATATCAAGGTAAAAAAAGCAGAGTTTTTAAAGCGCTTCAAGGATTGGTATTAGAGCATGGGCTGGTAGATTGCTGGCATAAAATGAATTCATCTGAGCCGGGGTTTACTTACTTTTCTGCCCCACATAATAAGTCTGTACGGCTAGATTACTTTTTTTATCACCACAACTGGCTGATATAAGTAGCATGGAGATCTTTCCACGTGTGATCTCTGATCATAATCCACTGATAATAGAGTTCCCAATGCAGGGGATTAGGAAGGCTCAGAAGGTCTGGACTTTTGAAAGGAAACTTTTGCTTGATGAGCATTACTGTTCTCATATGGCTAGATGGATAAGGGAGTTTTTTGCCATTAATCGGAATTCAGCATCTATCTGCATGGTTTGGGATGCATTTAAGGCGGCTGTTCGAGGGGAAACCCTGAGCTTTTCTATAGCACGTCAAAAATCAATATCTGAAGAAATCGATAATTGGGTAAAGCAATTAAGGAAAGAAGAATGCGAATTAGTAAATAATATTCGGGTGGGTGCAGGTATTGAGGATACCCTGCAGAAAATTGCTATTTGTAAATCTAAAATTAATCGGCACTTCAGTACAGAAGTAGCAATCAAATATACACAGCAGAGGGCGGAGGCATACGAATTGGGAGAAAATACTGGCAGAGTGTTGGCGAAAGAACTCAGCAACGAGAAGTTGCCAATCGAATCTCTAAAATACAAGACGTGGATGGAAAAATTAATGATACTCCGGCTGGAATCCTAAAAAATTTCAAAACTTTTATAAGCGACTATATAGTCAGGACCCTGTGGGTACCGCTGAGATAAGGAATGACTACTCGGGAGAATTTTTAGGGGAAGAAATAGTAAAGATAACTCAGGATCAAAACACCGCATTAGAAACTCAGTTTACGTGGGATGAGATTGAGCTGGCTTTAACATCTTTGGCGGCAGGAAAAGCATCGGGTCCTGACGGTATTCCGCTGGAGTTTTACAAGACTTTCCGGCAGGAGCTTAAGCATGATATTACAATTCTATTGGAACACGCACGTAATGACCATCAAATTCCAGAGTCTTGGTCTAAGACTATTATTATCATCTTAAAGTGTACTTTTTTTCAAATCGCTATCAATATGCGACCAAAGATCCTCACATTTCTTGCCTTTGGCATCATCACTCAGCAAAAGTTCTGTAAACGGTTGCCACATGGATAATATAACATTCATGGCCTCTAGGACTGGGAACCACCAGCTAAGTGGCACAGTTGGGATGACTCTTTCTTTAATGCCACACAAAGCACAAAATGAGAAATATTTGCATTTTAGTTTACGCGCATAACAAAACAGTGCACCAGAATGTACTAAAAAGTCAATAGCATTCTTCATTAACTCTGAAGATTGTAAAGATGCTTTCAGCATACCATCTAACAAGTGGCAAGGATCTCTTAAAGGGAAGCACTTCAGCTCAGGTATCGATTTTGACAGGTCATCACACAACTTTTTCACATACGTAGTTGAATCACTACAAATACAAACAATGTCACTACGATCTTTGTTGAACTTGGTAAGAACTTCTTGCAGCAGCATTCCAATGTCATGTTTCCACCAGTATCCCAAATGTTTTGTGACTGCACTCTTTTCACATATACTTGTCACTATACCTTGCATTGCATATTTAAAGTCTGTGGTGTTTGGCAAGTCACCTACTATCAATACTGATTCACTAGAAAAGGGGGCTGATGTATCAAGGGTTTTTACCCATTCCCTGTGGGTAAATGTGATGGTACATATTGGGAAAGATTCTTATGAAACCTACATTTTTGCTATCAGTGAAAGACTCTAACGTAGCCAAAAAATCAAATATGATTTTGATATTTCCTGATTCTCTACAGTTTATAAAATAAATAAACAACACCTAAAACATGCTTCTAACCCCTGTATCTTTAGGCCAAAGACCACAAAACTGAAAAAAGGAAGAAGAAACAATATTTTAGTGACATCCCTAAACAACAAAACTCAAGCAGAATGTTAGCCCAGTCTTTCTTACAGCTACCTTATATAACAAAGTTACATTGTATTGGTCCCTTTAGGAAGAAATAAAAATGACTTTTTCACTCTCCTTTTCCTTTCATTGAATGGCATTTAGTTTGTTGTTGTGCAGGGGTTTTTTCAGTGTTTATATGTTTGCACTGGTGAGGGCTATTTCCCTTTCGTGGGGTTTTATCAGTTATTATAGGTTTAAACCTAAAACGGGACAGCCTATAGATATATGACACTACTGTTCATTGTTGGAGAAATATGTTTGTCTTTGATTTGCAACTGTTATATTGGAATCAAAAATTCGACATCATTATGGCCACTATGTGTATTGTGTTAGCAATGAATCAGGCCATGCTAGGCTTGTTATGGCTGTTGACAATAAAATTTTGTTGTGAAACAAATATATATAAAATAGCTTCTTGCGGGGTGTGGGAGAATGCAGGCCACACAAACCAAGACTGGCAGGAAAAGTTGGAATCTTCACAAAGAGTGGCAAACGGCTGATGGGGCAGCGGTAGACAGCAGAGCAAAGCAGGATGCATGATCGGCCAGGATCAGCTAAGAGGGCAGATGCACACAGGGTTTACCATGTAGCCAGCTCGTCACCAGAAATCTGTCATAATTACGCAGAGAAGGCATATGGTTTCTTGTAGTTTATTCATTATTGGCTACATGGTTCAGAACAGTAGCACTGCTCCTACAACAATGCCTCAACAACAACAGCTTTATTCAAAAAATCACATTCCAACATTCCACATGCCCAGGATAGAAATACATTCTAATACAGAATCCACCTAAATCATATGCAGCATCACAGAGCACAGGTTGTCAATACCACAGTATAATTGCCCTCCATCGGACTGACGAGCAAAATGAAAACGCTCAGCAAACTGAATAGTCTCCTGCAAAATGGTTGTCAGGATAAGATGTGTAAGTCAAGGAAAGCTACAGGATTCCACCAAAGAACAGTCTTGCTGGAGTTATCTTTTCTTTAACTGTAGCAATTCTATCTTCCATTCTCTATGTACAAAATTTTGGGTCTCATTTAGAGTTTTGATGTCCTGCCCAGTAAGCTCTCGATTTCCCTCCTCTATTTAGAGCCTGGAGGAGCACCATGTTTCTAATGGAGCCTTTTGCTGGCTCCAACGTACGAACTCTTTGACTGGTAGCCCATCTGCCATTGGGCCATCACTAAATCTATGTTAAACTGTTCAATCTATTTAGGATGGAGGTCCTGCTAAAGACTGTTCTTGTTCGAGACAACCAGGGCAAGCCTGTCTGTTCCAAATGGGAAACCAAAGAAATGACCCTCTTACACTGCTAGAAAACTATCTGCATGCCAGGGCTATTTTTTCCCTTTTTTCAGTAACTAAGTTGAGCTTTTGGCTTTTGCAGTTTGTTAGTGAAAAACAAAACTTGAGCTAGTGCATTCCGCTTGGGGCCTGCTAAGTAAAGCGCTAGTGCTTTCTTCCCAGTCACCACAGTGATAGCTCCATAGAGATCCCTTACTGCCTGGCAGAGAAATCTATAAATATGGGGGTGGACATCCTACAGGGAAGCGAAAGACCTGCCTCCATAGACTAGGCGGCCATTCGCCAAACTCTAATCTAGCCCTTAGTCTTTAAATGAGAGTTGGGAAGAAGTTAAACCATGTTTCTCTTGAAATCAAATGATCTAAATTTAAGTGAGAATGCCAGTTGCTATAAACAGAGGGTTAATGGTTATGCAGGGAAAGCTTTAATACAATTTCTGAATTCTGACATTTTCCTGATGACATGCCCTTGATTGCCTTTTTTCAATTTAAAGAGTTATGTTTTGGATACACCAGGAGCCATTGTTCAGTGATATGAACCAATCAATTGCCTGCATCTGTCTCAAGTAAGTAACTGTGTGAGGTATAATGTTCACGCCAAGTTTTTAAACTTGTTAGTCTTAAGAGTAAACACAAACCACACTGAATCCCAAACAGAAGAAAGAGTACAGTTTTCATTTATCAGTACAGAATTAAATGAATTGGAAGTTATGTGACTTGTTCCTGGTTCTCTCACACTCTGCAATTTGCTTGTATATTGCTAAGAGACTACAGCAGTGGTTCTTAACCTGTTGACTTCTGTGGACTCCCACTTAATCAAAGTCTGGGGACCGCCACTGAATCTTGATAGAAATTCAGGCACCTCAATTTATTTATTTATTTATTTATTTATGCGTTTTTATATAGCGCGGACTTTACCCGAGGGTGTCAGAGCGCTTCACAACAGGATCAGCAACATTACATAAGGAGGAGGATACAAATGAGCATAATACAAAGACAAGCGTTACATTGCATGAGGAAAAAGTGACAATTGTGCAAAAACAAACAAACCAAATACAAAAGAGGAATGAGTTCCAATAGGAAAAAGTGACAGATGTGCATGAAACATGGGATACCAAATACAAATGGAGGTATAATACTGCAATAAATGGCAGTCACACATGACACACTGGGAAGGCGCTTCTATAGGCTTGGAGTACAGAATTTCCTATAGTGGAAGAACTTCCTTGAGGTAGTAGAGAGGGCGTGGATTCAACAGGGGGTACATGGGGTACAAAATATATGATACATGGGGTACAAAATACACTAAAGGCAAAATACTGTAATAAGTGGCAGTAACTCGAAGCACACTGAGAAGGCCCTTCTATAGGCTTGGAATACAGAATTCCTATCATGGAAGAGCTTCCTTGAGGTAGTAGAGAGGGCGTGACTTCACAGGGGACTTATAATGGGGGGAACACGCACATAAAAACCAACACAACACATAAAATAAGGAATGAACAGACACAAGTACAACTTTATACTGACGAGCGGACTTCCTAGAGGGGCCTAAGACCGAACGTATTAGTTCTGGAAGTGTCTTTGGAATAGAAGAGACTTGAGGTCAGCTTTGAAGATCCGGGTAGAGGAGGTGGCACGGAGCAGTGGGGGAAGCGAGTTCCAGATTCTCACCGCATTGCCCGAGGATTGAGCCATCGATCTTTCCCTTTTGAAGACGGGGGGCTCAAGCAGAAGCTTTTCCGCATTGCGAGAAGGGCGAGAGCCACTGGACAATTTCAGTTTATTCGCCAGGTAACGAGGGGAGGACGTGTGTAAGGCTTTGTGTGTGATGCAGGCAGTTTTGTAAATAGATCTTGCCTCGATCGGAAGCCATCGCAGAGAGGACAGGATAGGAGTGATGTGGTCGCTTCGTTTAGACCCTGAAATGAAGCGAGCTGCTGAATGGAGGATGGATTTGAGACGGGAGAGGTGGGATTTGGGTAGGCCAGTCAGAAGAGAATTGCAGTAATCCAGTCTTGAGAGAACCAGAGATTGAACCAAGGTTTTTAAGTCTTTCTCCAGGAAGAACCGACGGATCCCCCACAGAAGGCGCAGCTGGTACCGTGCATTCTTAGCAATAGAGTTGATGTGGGCGATTAGGTTGAGTCTTTTGTCGAGAATGACACCTAGGGATTTAGCGCTGTCAACAATGATGGGTTTGTTGTTGAGAAGGTTCAGCTGATCCATCCAAGATTGAACAGGAGGAGGTGAGAGAGAGGTAGAGAGGAGGAGGAATTCAGTTTTGGCGGGATTCAGAATGAGTTGGTGAGCAGACATCCAGTTGTGAATAGAGTTGAGGGTAGAATTGAGTAGGGAGAGATCGTGTGCGGAGGACACCTTAAGGTAGATTTGCGTGTCGTCCGCATACAGATGGTAAAGGATCCCAGATTTGCTTAGGAGGTTCCCTAAAGGTTCCAGGTAGAGATTAAACAAGGTGGGTGCCAAGATAGAACCTTGAGGGACGCCTTGACCTACGGCAACAGGAGATGAAAGACTGTTCCCTATCTTGATCATTTGGGATCTGTCCGAGAGGAAAGAGGCAAACCATTTGAGCACTGTGCCATCCAGTCCCATTCTCTGTTGAAGAGTGTTGAGGAGGGTGCTATGATTAACCGTGTCAAAGGCTGCAGAGAGGTCTAGAAGAATCAGAAGACATGAATCCCCAGCGTTGAGTATATGCAGCGCATCGTCAATCACTTGCAGCATGGCTGTTTCAGTGCTGCAGTTTTGGATGAAGCCCGACTGGAAGACGTCGAGGAGGTTATTGTCCATAATATGTGAGGAAAGTTGTTTCGCAACACATTTTTCGGTGATTTTCGACAGAAAAGGGAGGTTGGAGATAGGGCGGAAGTTGTTGAGGTGCGTTCGCATCCGCGGCGGGTTTTTTAGAAGAGGGGTGACCTGACCTGATTTGAGGGTAACTGGGAGGGAGCCTTGACTGAGGAAGAGATTGACTAGCCTGGTCCAGTAAGAGAGAGTATAGGTATAGAAATCGATGGCGATGTCGCTAGGGATGGGGTCGGAGGAATGGTTGGAGGGTTTAGTTTCGCGGATGCATTTGAGGAGGTCATCTTCCGAGATGACGTCAAAGTTCTGCCAGGTGACCAAGGATTTCCGCTCCTCCATGGGGGGGGGTGGGCGACCTTATCCACCAGAGCTTTGACCTTTTCATCGAAGAATATAGCGAAATCTGCTGCTTTCTTTGAGGAATCCTCAGGCTTAATGGTTGGAGGAGAACAGTTTGGGTTTTTGAAGAGGTCAAAAAGTTTTTTGGGTCTGTTTTTAGCCGAGTCAAGGAGGGATCTGAAATGTGATGCTTTTTCCAGGAAGATGTGATTGTGATATATGGATCTTGCTGAGCGTAAAGAGAGAGATTAGCGGTGGAAGGAGATTTTCTCCAGTGCTTCTCCAGGAATCTAAGGTTTTTCCTTTCATTGTAGAGCGCTTTATTGAACCAAGGTGCTGAGGGGGTGGGTCTTTTCCTTTTGCTTTGGAGAGGAGCAACAATGTCGATTTCGACTGCTAGTACTGAGAGGCACTGAGAAGTGAGATCGTTGACATCCACGCTAGGTCTAGTCTAGGAAGTGCCTGCATAGCGGAATCACAAAAAGTGTCAAGATCAATGTTCTTAGTGTTACGGAACCAGGTAGTAGCTCTTTTAGGTTGGCCGAGAGTTATAACGTGCGAGAGGTGAAAGCGGAAGGGAATGAGGAGGTGGTCAGACCAGTCTACATGGATGGGGGGAGCAGTGGTCAGCAGGTCTTCTTTGGATATGACAAGGTCCAGAATAGAGCCCTTAGAATGTGTGGTTTCCGAGCAATGTTGGAGGAGATCATTGGCTGAGAGAAAGGAGGCAAGCTTGTTGGCAGCCGAGTCTTCCAAGGAGCCCCAGTGGAGATTAAAGTCACCCAGGAAGATCTGTCTGTCACTTTGAGAGAGTTGGTCACTGATGAAGTCAGTCAGTTCCTCCACAAAGGAAGAGCAGTAACCAGGCGGGTGGTAGATGGCATGGAATCTAAAGGGTGAGCCGTGATGTATTTGAAGTTCTAGGAAAGGCATTCGAATGTATGGAAGAGGGTGGTTGGGACCGCTTTAATTTGAAGGGAGTTTCTGAAGATGATAGCGACACCTCCTCCAGTTTTGTCTGCCCTGTCATTTCTGAGGATAGAATAGTCAGTGGGTACCAACAGATCAAACAAAGTATGAGAGGAGTCATTAAACCAGGTCTCAGTGAGGAAGATCATGTCAAGATTTTGGTGAGTGATAGTATCAGAGATTTCCACTTTGTGTTTGACTGCAGATCTGCAGTTGTGGAGCAAACAGTGCAGCTCTGACGCAGATGTTTTGGTGAAGGGGTGTTAGGGTTGTTCAGGGAGATAGGGATAAGATTCTTGAATGAGGGAGCCCGGCAAGAGGGAGGTTGGTGAGGTCTGACAGAGGAGATGACCTGAATAGGAAACTGCGTAAAATTCTTAGGAGAGGAGGGCGGAGAGGGAGTGACGTTGGTGGTCTTGAGGCTGGCCCGTAAATTGGTGATGTCTGCAGAGGGCAGACTGTGATTGGTTTTATTGGGGTGCGGGAGCAAGGGACTCCTCGGGAGGGTGTTAGGGACAGGGGATAACTTGGCGCTTAAACGTGAGATGGACGCTATCAGCTGGGAGATGGAATAGATGAGAGAATCCAGTTTATTTTCCAGAGAGAGGAGAGCTGAGCATGGAGTGTTAGGTGTCTCGGTGGATAAAGAAGGGAGTGCAGAGGGTGAGGGAGGACGGGGTGGGGTGGGGGAACGAGTAGAGGGCGTTGGTGCAGAAGGTAAGGGAGGACAGGGCGGGCTGGAGGAGCCGGATATGAGATGGAGTGCAGATGGTGAGGGAGGACGGGGCGGGGTGGTGGAATGGGATAAGTGAGGGAGTGCAGAGGGTGAGGGAGGGAGGGGAGGGGAGGGGGAATGGGTGGGGGGTTGGGGAGCATTACTGGAAACCATGGACCCGGTCGTAAGCAATTTCGATGATGACCCACAAAACAATACACAAGAATGCAAACACAAGCATTCATCAAATAAGCACACAAGATTAAATATTTCATTTAATTCACAAACAAATATATATAAAAACTATTTTAATGGGAAAGTTGGAACTCTTTAAATTCAACTGAAGCCACCCTTCATCCATATTATATGCTGTTTGATGTGCTTGTACAGGCTGCTCTCATGAATGAATTTGAGGAAACCAACTTAATTTTTACCCTCTAATTTCAAACGATAAAATCTCTGAGAAAGTTTTTTGGCCTTCTTCCGCTACCTGGTAGGAAAACGGTTTCAGCTGCCTTAATTCTATCTCGTTTGGACTATTGTAATAGTCTGTACGCAGGAATAAAAAAGACGGTCTTGAAACGTTTGCAGATTGTCCAAAATGCTGCAGCGAGATTGGTCCTGAAATTGCCAAAAGGCTCCTCTTCAGCAGCAGCACTGAGAACTCTTCACTGGCTGCCTATTCACAAGAGGATTCTCTTTAAAATCCTGACTATCACTTACAGAGCCACAAGAGCCAAAGGACCAGGATACCTAAGATCTAGAATCACACCGTACACTACCAACCGCGTCCTGCGGTCATCCGCGGAGAATCTGCTAGCACCCCCCTCCTTTAAACTGAAAACGAGAGGGGGCAAGACAATGGCGGTGTTAGGAACTGAAGCATGGAATTCCCTGCCCACCCGGCTTAGACATACACACATGGAACCCACTTTCAAGAAGCTCCTAAAGACCTGGATTTTTACTATACCAGACCATATTGTTTTATCTCTCATTTAATCCCTTGATTCTAGTATCTCAACTTGGTTTCTCCCCTACTACAGATTATCAGATGTTTTTTCGCTGGCGCCAAGATGCTCCTTGGAGTGAACGTTGCGCTTTACAAAATACCCTCATTCATTCATTCATTCTAATTACTTCACATTTACAGAACGTTTTAAAAATGTCAATTTTACATTTGCTTTTTCATTTATATTCTTTTTACTAATCTGTAAATAGTAATTATTTTTCTAAGCAGTCGTGGACCCCCTAAAATACACTTTCGGGACCCTCAGGTGTCCCCGGACCACAGGTTAAGAACCACTGGATTAAAGGATTGCTCAGTATTTTGTTACAATAAAACTGGTAATAGATGGCTATGTCCCATGCCACTACTAAAGATATATGGTTGGAGGATACTTGTTGCTCTATTGCTCCATTAAGGGGCTGCAGTTAGAGCAAGGATACCTGGTGTACACACAAAAGTATGTACTTTCATATCTCAATGCTGTTACCTGTTGCACCCTATCCTGATCTGACCTTTCTGTCTTGCTTTGTGTTTCTTAATTTCATCCCTGAGGTGCTTATGTGAAGAGCCAGGTCTTCAGTTTCTTGCAGAACTCAAGAAGTGAGAAGGTAGCTCTGATGTATTGAGGCTTGTGGATGTGGTTGGAGCCAATAAAGGAAGTGAGTGGAGCCGGGGAAGTGAGTGTGGCCTCTTAAAAAAATTGGAGCACCTGCACTTAATATTTTACAAATTAAGCACTGATTGAATCGAATGGTAATTCATTAAAACCAACGCTCTAATTCATTTGACAGAGAGGTTCTGTATATTTCTAATGAACCAGTTATGCAGGAGAACCAGATATCTGCCTCGGGTCATTTATCTCTTGATTAATAGGTAAAAAATAAGTGCAAGGATCCAAAGTTTTTTTTTGGAGCCCATCACGGAAACTGCTCAATGCCAGGTGTGCAAACTGTCAAGGCAGCTTAGTCCTTATTCAACCTCATGACTCTTTATCACCTTATGCTTCTTGTGTCATTATTTCACTCGTACATTTCATGAGGCAGCGCGGCGTCGCAAGCCATTGTGCTGTGCCGAGCTGAGTCATTTTAAAAGCACAGGGATGCATTGTATTAATAACACAATTGGCTGCTATGCACCAGTGTAGGCACCCTTGCGTCATGTTGCAAGGGTGCCTGCATTGTGGGAATGATTGTTTTTGTTTCGGGATGATTGTTTGTGTGCAGGAAGGAAGACCTTCCTGCACAAAAATAATAAACAATGGCATTTTCCTCTTTCTATGCGTGTAGAATGCAGCACGCATAGCAAGCAGAAAGAACAAGGAGAAATAAATGTATTTCTCCTTGTTCCGCTACTCCTACGCCTCCCCTGGGAAGGCGTATGATGCTGACGCATTCCCAGCTTTAAAGAAATAGTACATTTGGGAATGTGTCAGGTTCCATGGATGTTTCATGGGAACACCCACAGCAACACCCATGGAACGCCCCTTTCACTCAGAGTAATGTGTGAAAGGGGCCCATATTTACAAGGCCATGAAAAGTCACGCAGGTTGACTTTATGTGTCCTTGTAAATATGACTTGCACACTCTGCCGCTGGTGCATCAAAAAAGTGACGTACCGAATGCGCAATGGCCTTGTAAATGAGGCCCACAGTTTTTGCTATTACATTCATTGGAAGATAGTAGATTGTCCTTGAAGCAGAGAGAAACCTTTTGCCAACATCCACTCCTCCTCCTGCATGGGATAGTCAGTTGAAGGTTCCAGTAAGAAAACATTCCATGTTTTTTCTCTGTCAAGTTCCCACAACTACCACCTTGAGGTCAGGGGGCATGCATGTAGCCACAGCTGAGTAGAAACAATATAAACATAAGTCTGATCAAATATTTAAATTCGTTAATACTATGGTAAATATAATTTTCACCACTGAGAACACTGCTTTAATGCTTCGTTTTAATGAATGCTGTACGTCTTGTACAATCTTAATCATACCGATGGATTTTTCAAATGAAATATGCCATTGACATGTATTCTAAACAGACTTGATTGATGCATTCAAAACACTAAAAGCAGATGAAAATTATAATGTAATCATAAAGACAAATAAAGGATGTGATAACTGAAAATAAAGAGGGCGTTAAGTGGTGCATGTGGGTTTAAAAAATCTGTAACCTGGGAAACTCATTTTCAGTCAAGGATTCCGTAATGTCCCTGAAATAAATTGATTGCATTTATAGAAAAACACGTTTGTTAAGCGTGCTGTTATTTTTCATGTTTCCTGAGGGATTGTGTTTGTAAGAATGCTGATACAATTAGCAGCAGTTTCTTCGAGGTTTTATGTAGCCACTTAATAATTCGTAGATAGGCCATTTATGAAACGACCACTTGTTTTGGCCTGTGGTTTAGTCCTTGAACCAGTAGGTCGATGGCTTCATTAAACCATTTGTCCTTTTTACAAAAGCCTACATTAGGAACAGTATTGATATTAATAACAACATCGAAGAATTATTATTTAATTGTTCTTCTCAACTTCTTGTCACTGTAGATATACAGTCTTTGTACATGAATATCCCTCAACAAGCAGTGCTTAAAGCTCTTTGTGTTACTTTAGACAATCGGGACAAGGCAGTTTTGTACCTACTAAATTTGCTGTTGTCCTAGCTTGAATAGCTCTCACAAAAAATATATATATATGTTCCAAAATGAGTTCTTCTTCCAGATGAAAGGGGTATCGATGGGTGCTGGTTTCACAGTAATCATAGCAAATCTCTATATGGATCAAATTGAGAACCACTATGTACATATTGACCAATCCATTTGTGGAAATATTTTTTTGGAAGGGGTACATAGACGATGTCTTTTTAATTTGGCTTTGGCCTGAAGACAGACAAGAACTACGGGGCATATTAGCAAGACTGGCGATAAAATTATCGCCGTTTTAGCGGCAGGAAACTGCCGCTAAAACGGCGATAATTGGCTTGCTAATATGCGCTATGGAATTCCAATAGAAGCCCAGGTTAGATGTCCTGCACATCTAACCTGGGCTTCTATTGAATTCTATAACGCTTATTAGCAAGCCAATTATCGCCGCTTTAGCGGCAGTTTCCTGTCGCTAAACGGCGATAATTTTATCGCCAGTCTTGCTAATATGCCCCTACATTCCTTTTATGAATGGCTGAACTTTTGACCACTGGTTTTCCAAATCATTTTGAAGCCTATATGATCATATTCTTTGTTGGGAGCTCCAGCAATAGAGTGCTCCGGGTTTCTAATGGCCAGTAGATGCCCGGAGCTCCAACATTCCAATGTTGTTGTTCACAGCTGTTGAAATACCCTCAGGCCTTTGTTTTATTTGTTGGAACATTCTGCCCTCTAATGCCGGAATGTTCTTATAGCCTTTCAGCCCTCCATAGCTGGGCTATACCGGCATTAAAGTCCTGCTCCCTTTAATGGCCGGTATTGTCAATCAATCTACTGCGGCGGGCTATAAGGCTATATTAGAGAACCGATTGTTTTATGGAGCTTATAGTAGTTAACAACTCAGAAATGTCAAGGACACCTTCACCGTTAGGCTAATTTTTACATATCAGAAGAAATTGTGCCTAAAAGATTTCTTCTTGCCACTTGATATCTTTTTTATTAAAATTACTTTTGGAGAAATGTTACCCAGTGAGGTTGCATAAACAATCCAGAAAGAGATCATGGTATTGCCTTAGAGAACATTTCATTTATCTATCCCTAAAAGTAAATCAAAAAATTATAACAGAATGCTCTATGTGAGTACTTTCAATCTTTCTAGCAACAACATGGTAGACCTTTACTTACATTTAAGTGTGGTCAGAATATACGTGATATGATGCAAGCAAGTCTGCCACCAGCAAATATCCTTCCCTTCTTTGTGTTATCAGTGTGGCCTACCCCTATTGTGGGTCATTATAAATGCACACTATGTATAGCCTGCAAATGCGGCAAAGAAACCAACCCATTTGAACATGGTTGAACTAAGTGCTGTCTCACCAAATTTACAAATTGTCATTTCTATATGGTCAGATATGCAATTTAGTGTCCAGGTGATCTTATTTACATAGGACAAAAGACTAAGCAGGTAAAAACAAGAATAGTCCAACATCAGTGCAGGACATATGCATGATGAAATGCACTGGCAAGTGATTGAGTAGATTTGATTCGGTCCGCAAGGAGGTGATATCTCTGCTACTGTGACATTATGTGAATCAAAATGGATTGATAAACTGAAATCTGTGGAATTTGGACTGAATACACACAAACTTTAGATAATTTGGATTACTTATTGTGACTTCTCTGTGCATTTGATGATAAGTGTTGTCTAGTCATTATTCATGTAATGTTATCTAAGCCGGTCTTGCCTTTGCTCATGTCATATTCACTCAAAATATTGTGATATACACATAAGTCCTCCCTTGGTCCACTTGCTGAAGTGCTATACATCTTTTTGTCATTTTTCTCACAATGCGCCAGTGTGCAAACCTTGTTTGTTGTTTTTACACACGTGCCCTGTGTTATTAGCCTATAGAATTATTGTTGATTTTGTCTGCCATTTCCTACATTGTTCTTCCTTTCTCGATTAATTAGATCATATGGTAAGATCTCTTCATTGTGGAAAGTACACCTTTCACTTCTCCTTTCATAGTTTTTCTCTTTTTTCAACCAAAACGCCAAATTTCAAAGTAGGCTCTTAACTGTCCTAAGTCTGTGTAAAGCTCCATTTTACAGGCACAGTAACTGATTTCTGACAATAGTAAGATTTTGTTGTACTTTTTCAATCTCTCATGATCCACTTGCTTTTTCAGAGAGAGCAAGTTACCGAAGCAAAAGTTAATTTTGGCCCAGCAGGGACAGGACTGTTTAAGTCAACATGTTTTTATTCACAGATATTATTTTTCCGTTACAAACAAAAAAAAAAATGTTTTTTCCCCTTTTAGGATAATTTTCCTTCAGGACCATGCTTAAATATTGGAATACAGCCTGCACCTTATTGATTTTGATTTTTTAAGGTAGCTACCTATCTATGTCCTAAGAAAGACCTCAGTGCAATTTTTTTACAGAAATCGAAAGACCAACAATATTTAACTGTTTTGAAATGACTGGAACAAATGTTAAGTGATGAAGCACCACATTCACACAAATATTATCTTCAGCAAAAACAGCCAACTTTCTGAGAGTCACTCTATTTGGTGCACATTTAACTTGATTTGACCTCACCTGTACTGCACTGAATGTCACGTGGAGCACCTGGTTTATTCTGTAATGCAAGTTGTGTTTTCAATGCACTTTTTGAAATTACATATATCAAATGATTTTGGTTGTTGAAATTGTTTTGAGGAAACATAAGTCAGGTACCAGTGTTATTAAATAATTAGAGCTTAGAATTATTAGTTTTATAGATCATCTTTGACAGCCTCGCTCCATTTAGAAATATCGTGAATGACTACAAGGGAACCATTGTTTCCTACACTACTTAGGGCCCGATTTAGATCTTGGAGGTCTTACTCCCGCCACGGCGGTGATCCTAGTACTCAGCCGAATCGATGGTCTTTCGCCCGCTGAATTTAGATTCATGCAGGCTGCCTCGCAGTCCACAACAAGTCTTTCCCACCATGGTTGCTGTACACTGACGCAGTGGACTCCAATGCTGTTCCCATCGAGCCTATTTAGATTTCACAGTTGTGCTGGCAGTCTACTAACGGTGGTTCCCAGACAGAGTGGGTCAATTGCGGTTTGCGCTCAACAATGCACCATCACTGTGTTCATTGGTTGGATGCTAATAGAACACACCTGATGTCCACTGGCCAAATGGAAGCGCCAGCACACCACACTACAAAACACAGACCATTTCAGACCATGATCCTTTGCCATTCCAGCTCCACCACGACTGTTGCTACCAGAGACTTTACCAGTCAAGTGAGGGTTTTTTCCATTCTCCCTGTCTCCTGTTCCTTTATTCCCTTTCATTTAGTACCTTGTGGTCAATTATTTAATTTATTCGTATTTTTGCACAATGCCAGGTCCCAAAAATCCACGTTTTACTGAGGGAGAATTGTCAGCCATGGTGAATGAAATTCTAAGAGTAGAGCCACAATTGTTTGGAGCCCACTCCCAAAAGACACCCCTATCCCAGAAAAGGCAAATGTGGTCCAGAATAGTTGACAGAGTAAATGCAGTAGCAAACGACCTGTGCAAACTAGGAGGAAATTTGGTAAGTGGCGGAATGATCTTCAGGGAAGGGTGTGCTCCCTGGCCTCCAAGAGTCACATGGAGGCCAACAGGACTTGTGGTGGTTCTCTCAGATCATACATACAGAAAGTTTGACAGGAATATATGTTGGAGTGGAGTCTGGTAAGTTTCACTTTGTAAAGTCTTAATAAACCTCAATGTCCTGTTTGTTCTCAACTCAGCTGTTGCCAATGTGTCCTGCACATATTTTCTTAATATAAAAACCTCTAAGTATCAGTATCAGCTAAATTAGATTGTTTGCATGAATGTATTGTGCTGCATCTAATATTACAGGTGTAATTCTCCATTACATGTCACATAGTGGTATGGTGCCTGTAAGTGTTAGACCACCAAATAACCCATCACTCATATTTTTGTCAAAATCTAAGTGTCTGGCCCATTTCCGCTTCATATTTTCCAAAGGTATGTTCTAGTAACCATTTTGCAAGTGTTGGGAAGTTGTCTTTGAAATGACAGCAACTACTATGATGCCCTGTTTCTGTATCTCAAAAGAATATTGCCATGTCATGTTGCTCATTCTCTCTTTCCTAGCAGATTCCAACACATGGTAAAGTGTCATGTAGTGATCAATCCCTATTCAATGCTCTTTCTGAAAATCGCTTGTGTTGTTTTCTGAATGTTGTCCTGTTCTACTTACCCAATTGTTTTGATGTCATGAGTTTCACTAATCAAACCTTGCTGACACAAAATCTGTCAGGTATGCAAATTACTATGCTGAATATAAATGGTACTTGCAAAAATTGACCCTTCTCGTTGGCTAAATCCTGCTGCCGTGGAAACTTAATGAAGCTGTTGATGTGTCTTGCCATTAAAGATAGAACTTCTTGTAGCACAGCACTGAAAGTTGATTGTGACATACCACCAGATACTCCCACTGTCATGGAAGGATCCTGTGACCGCAAAATGAAGTACTGCCATGAGTTTGACAATTGGTGTAATAGATGTGGGATTTCTGTTGAGAGACACCAGATGATGTCATAAATCCAGTATAGTTTGCCTATTGAACATGAACTTCTTGAGTATATCTCTTTCTTCCATGGTGGCAAGGCCTGGAAATGGGCGGTACACCGGAGGCCATCATCTCCTCACTAGCCCAGGATTCATATGCCTACATTGGAAAAACATGTGAACATTTTATACATCATCCACAGCAACATATTTGATGAGTTAGACAAATGTCATGAATTATGACAAAATGTATATGGTTTAATGCATAGTTTGAAGCAACATTTGCTTCTTGTCCTTTATCCATCACAAATTACATTTATGGCCTTGATATGAACCTTAAAATAAATGTGTAAATAATCCACATCAAATGTATTATTTACACATTTTAAATTTGTTTTAAAATATATTTTCCTCCAAAAATACCGTCAACGGAGGTGTGCACAACACTGTGTTAATATCGCGTTTCAGCACAGTAACCAACTACACATAAATGTTTCTTTTAAAAAATGTGTCCATCGAAGTGTTATTATTTGAACAAACTAGCCCCCCATTTGGAGTGGTGGTGACGTACTTAACAGCCACTAACCACTAGTTTGGACTCCTAAAATGGTGGGTGCCTGACCTCGCTGATAGGACATTTGGAATCAGACAGCGGTGACGGAAGTTGATCGCGTGGTGGGTAGTAAACTTCACGACGGACACAGCCATAGGCTAACGTTGGTTAATGAAGGCTAATGACTGTGCTCGTCTCTGCTGAAGAACGCGTACGTGACGTACATTTATGCGGCATTTGGAAAAAATCTCACTTTCCTCCTAACAATGCTGCTATCAAGCCCTCCTCCACTTTTGCTGCTGTTTCTCACCTCTGGGATCTACCATGCCAGATCCAACAGGTGAGAAGGCCCCTGCCTTCATTCGAGAGGAGCTGGATTTTCTGGCAAAGGAGGTCCCTTCTCTGTATGGCCAGCTCTATGGCTCACCAGGGGAACAGGTACATGTTCGGAATACATATGTCAATCTGTCTAACTGTCTGTTTTCCATTTATAGAGGCTACAATTTCACTTTGAGTTCCAAAGTGAAGTGCAGTGATTGATTAAGTGTCACATAATGTGGTCCTTACATAGGAAAATTATGTGAGAGATTTGTAAGCACTCTCCAATGTCAAATAAACAACGCCATCAATATGGCTGGCGAGGAGCGAGATGGATTGTTGGATATCACCTTCCTTTTAATGTAATTGTAAACTTGGAAGACACTCGGTCAGGGTTGGAGTTCCCTGGACCTTATCGCTGAGAACCACAAGCAGGCTGATTGACACATGCCATGTGGAATTGGTGGCGATATTGTAATTGCCGTGATTTAGTGGTATTTTACCACACAGGATTTTAAACAGATACTTAACTCGTTTCCTTGATTGTATCGCAGACTGGTCAGTGGACAGCTGATACCATTGTATAGTATTGTGTCGGACGACTATTGTCCCGAGGAGACCCTGAGATTCTTTGGGGATCAAAACATCGACATTGTTTCACTTGGTTATTGATCAAAAAGAGTTCCACATGTTACAATGCTATATATCACATGTGATCGTTCTGTAAATACTCATAACCAGTGTAATTTTGCAATGTGTGTCTTTTGTGTATAGTCTGTATTTGTTCGCCTGCACTTATGTTAGTAGCTGGATCATTATCTGTCTATTTATTGAAAAGTAATACAAGAAATAACCACAGAAACCCTTATCAGCAAGCTGTGATAAATTGTTTTATTGATTTTTGTATGACCGAAGTGCGTACGTACCACTTGGTTCTTTTCAGTGATACATTGAATGGTGGCATCCCCAAACAGATGTAGGAGGCTGGCTTATTTCCTGAGTGTACTCTGTATACAATTACTTTTGACATCATGATCATTAGGCTTCAGATTGCAAGGTCTGTCATTGAGCAGTGCTCATTCAGAAGCATGGGCCAGGCTGGGGCTGAGTCACAGGGTCATACAAATGAAGCATTGAGTTACAGCTGTCAAGAACATATATCCTTCTCAGGTCAAAATTTGAGATGTGCTTAAAATATGCCCCTGAATGCTTTAAAATCGACAACAGTTGAAAGGGAGAGTTCCCTGACTTCTTGAGCTAGCACTTCTTTTCAGTTGACACACATTTTAAAGAATGTCATGTCCAAACTTCAGGCCTTTATTTACAGTGGCCACTATTCACTGTGCCATTATTTTTAATGTTTAGCCTTCAGTAGTTCACAGTCTTTTGCACTGATCAGAAGTAGGTAACATCACAGATTTTGTAGACAATACACCTTTCTGACAGCCTTTTCATGTCGGTTCTTCTGCCATGAAAAGGCTGGCAGAACAGGTCTTTGGGGCCCCTAGCAGGGCCCCTGACCCCTTGGCCCTCCGCTATGGGCTCTGTGGTGCACCTGTTGTGCCCCCTAAACTGCCATGTATCATGTGGCAGGCTCGCATGGTGCCTGCCACGCGGTGCATGGATGTTTCAAAAGTGTATTTTTCCTATTGCGGCTTGTGCTGCGGCCTGCAGCACAAGCCGCAATAGGAAAAATGCACTTTCTCACCACTGTGAAGTTGGTCGCATAGAAATAGTGGTAGCGGGACCGCCGACTCTTGTTTCCGTTATGATCCGACCGGCATCGCAATGAGGCCCAATGTGTTGATATAGGTGTGTTTCAAGACGTCAACATTACAGATATATGCATTGTACATTGGTATGCTATTGCCTGTATGAGTGATTTCTAAATGCACGATTCCTGTGCAAATGTTAACAGACAAATCAATGGGTAACAGGTAACAGTGTGACTTACCGTTGATTGCGAAGTAATTCAAACTCCCACACAACCTATATTTCATTCTAGAGGCTCACTAGAGCTCTATAGGGCTGTCCATTGTACAAGTTTAACATACCATACTTATACTCATGGTATTATTCATCTTTTTATTATATTTCTTGATTTATTAATATTTTTCCTTTTTAATTTTTCTAAGTGTACAAAAAGATAAAAAACATGTTTTAAATTTCAAGTTAGTCCCCTTATTAGAAGTCTGGAGGAGAAGTTGATGTTTGCACGTTTTCTAGTTGGGTTGCAGCAGTAGCTGGATTGCCCTGGGTAAGGGGAGTTTGTTACTGGGAGTTTTTTTTTATTATTGCAGGGATCGCTCTAAATGATGGGTGGGATGGAACCGTCAAGGGGGAGACCCAGACTGGTGGGAGAAACCGCATACACTCCATGACCACATGCCTGACCAACACCACACACTGAAATTTATGTCTTGGAACATCCGAGGGATGGACTCTACCATTAACCCCTTCGCTGCTAGGCCTTTTCCCCTCCTGTGCTAAGCCTTTTTTTGGCTATTTGGGGTAGTGCGCGCTTAGGCCCCTGTAACTTTTTGACCACATAAGGTATCCATGCCAAATTTGCGTCCTTTTTTTCTAACATCATGGGGATTGTAAAGGTACCCAGGGTTTGTGGATTCCCTGGAGGGGACCCAGAAATTAGTCAAAATACAGCTAAATTTTGGTTTTTTTTTGAAAAAGGCAAAAAAGGGCTACAGATGAAAGCGTCTTGATTTTTCCCTGCAAATGGCATCAAAAAAGGGGTTGTGGGGATGAAATCACCATCTTCCCAGCTTTCAGGGACAAGCAGACTTTTGTCAGAAAACCAACTTTATTTACACAGTTTTGGCATTTTTCTGGGACATAGCCTATTTTTGCTATTTTTTGTGCTTTCAACCTCCTTCCAGTTAATGGTAGAAATGGGTATGAAACCAATAATGGATCCTGGAAAGCCATACATTTATGAAAAGTAGACAAAATTCTGAATTCAGCAAGGGGTCATTTGTGTAGATCCTTAAAGTTTTCCTTATAGAAACTAACAGTTAAATAAAGGAAAAATTGAAAATTAGTTGAACAAAACAGCCATTTGTGTCAACGTTTTCACCTGTAACTTCTTCTAATTATGACAGCTGTTTGAAGGCAATATACTGTTATATCCGTTGGACCTTTCTGGTTGTGGGGATATATAGGACTTGTAGGTTCACCAAGAACCCGACGAACCCAGAGCCAATAATTGAGCAACATCTTGCAATGATTTTTTTTTAAGTACCGGGTATATAGCAATTATTTTGGGAAAATGTATACATGGAAAAATTGTTATGAAAGACACCTATGTATTTCTGAAATGGGAACAAAATGTAGATTTTAGAAACAGTAGATATTTGCACATTTCCGAAATTGGGAGTACCCATACTAGCATGAGAATTATAGGTCATTTTTCAAAATGACTTATTTTTTACACATTGTCTTTCATTTGGAAGGCAGAAATGCATCGAAAGTCAATAGGTAATAACAGTTGCTCTACAATTCTGTGTTACCCTAAGTCTCCCGATAAAAATGGTACCTCACTTGTGTGGGTAGCCCTTGTGCCCACAACAGGAAATGGCTCAAAATGCAACGTGGACGTACCACATTTTCACAATGAAAAATTACCCTTTTTTGCAAAGTGCCTAGGTGTAGTTTTTGAACCCTAGC
The DNA here is from genome assembly GCA_963921515.1 of Calotriton arnoldi. Classification (NCBI taxonomy): domain Eukaryota; kingdom Metazoa; phylum Chordata; class Amphibia; order Caudata; family Salamandridae; genus Calotriton; species Calotriton arnoldi. The sequence continues at coordinate 706,789 of CAWUFW010008632.1, read as the reverse complement.
TCTGCCGGCACCTAGGGAAACCTAGCAAACCTATACATTTTTGAAAACTAGACACCCAGGGGAATCCAGGATGGGGTGACTTGACTGCCTCCCACCAGGTTCTGTTACCCAGAATCCCTTGCAAACATAAAAAATTGTCAAAAAAACCACATTTTCCCCACATTTCTGTGGTGGAAAGTTCTGGAATCTGCGTGGATCCACAAATTTCCACCCACCCCGCGTTCCCCAAAGTCTTACGAGAAAAATGGTACCTCACTTGTGTGGGTCGGCCTAGTGCCTGCGACAGGAAACGGCGCAAAACGCAACGTGGTCACACCTCAATTTCGCAGTGAAAAATGACCCTTTTTGGCAAAGTGCCTAGCTGTAGTTTTTGAACCCTAGCTCTGCCGGCACCTAGGGAAACCTAGCAAACCTATACATTTTTGAAAACTAGACACCCAGGGGAATCCAGGATGGGGTGACTTGACTGCCTCCCACCAGGTTCTGTTACCCAGAATCCCTTGCAAACATAAAAATTGTCAAAAAAACCACATTTTCCCCACATTTCTGTGGTGGAAAGTTCTGGAATCTGCGTGGATCCACAAATTTCCACCCACCCCGCGTTCCCCAAAGTCTTACGAGAAAAATGGTACCTCACTTGTGTGGGTCGGCCTAGTGCCTGCGACAGGAAACGGCGCAAAACGCAACGCGTTCCCCAAAGTCTTACGAGAAAAATGGTACCTCACTTGTGTGGGTCGGCCTAGTGCCTGCGACAGGAAACGGCGCAAAACGCAACACGGTCACACCTCAATTCCGCACTAACGGTGGTTCCCAGACAGAGTGGGTCAATTGCGGTTTGCGCTCAACAATGCACCATCACTGTGTTCATTGGTTGGATGCTAATAGAACACACCTGATGTCCACTGGCCAAATGGAAGCGCCAGCACACCACACTACAAAACACAGACCATTTCAGACCATGATCCTTTGCCATTCCAGCTCCACCACGACTGTTGCTACCAGAGACTTTACCAGTCAAGTGAGGGTTTTTTTCCATTCTCCCTGTCTCCTGTTCCTTTATTCCCTTTCATTTAGTACCTTGTGGTCAATTATTTAATTTATTCGTATTTTTTGCACAATGCCAGGTCCCAAAAATCCACGTTTTACTGAGGGAGAATTGTCAGCCATGGTGAATGAAATTCTAAGAGTAGAGCCACAATTGTTTGGAGCCCACTCCCAAAAGACACCCCTATCCCAGAAAAGGCAAATGTGGTCCAGAATAGTTGACAGAGTAAATGCAGTAGCAAACGACCTGTGCAAACTAGGAGGAAATTTGGTAAGTGGCGGAATGATCTTCAGGGAAGGGTGCGTTCCCTGGCCTCCAAGAGTCACATGGAGGCCAACAGGACTTGTGGTGGTTCTCTCAGATCATACATACAGAAAGTTTGACAGGAATATATGTTGGAGTGGAGTCTGGTAAGTTTCACTTTGTAAAGTCTTAATAAACCTCAATGTCCTGTTTGTTCTCAACTCAGCTGTTGCCAATGTGTCCTGCACATATTTTCTTAATATAAAAACCTCTAAGTATCAGTATCAGCTAAATTAGATTGTTTGCATGAATGTATTGTGCTGCATCTAATATTACAGGTGTAATTCTCCATTACATGTCACATAGTGGTATGGTGCCTGTAAGTGTTAGACCACCAAATAACCCATCACTCATATTTTTGTCAAAATCTAAGTGTCTGGCCCATTTCCGCTTCATATTTTCCAAAGGTATGTTCTAGTAACCATTTTGCAAGTGTTGGGAAGTTGTCTTTGAAATGACAGCAACTACTATGATGCCCTGTTTCTGTATCTCAAAAGAATATTGCCATGTCATGTTGCTCATTCTCTCTTTCCTAGCAGATTCCAACACATGGTAAAGTGTCATGTAGTGATCAATCCCTATTCAATGCTCTTTCTGAAAATCGCTTGTGTTGTTTTCTGAATGTTGTCCTGTTCTACTTACCCAATTGTTTTGATGTCATGAGTTTCACTAATCAAACCTTGCTGACACAAAATCTGTCAGGTATGCAAATTACTATGCTGAATATAAATGGTACTTGCAAAAATTGACCCTTCTCGTTGGCTAAATCCTGCTGCCGTGGAAACTTAATGAAGCTGTTGATGTGTCTTGCCATTAAAGATAGAACTTCTTGTAGCACAGCACTGAAAGTTGATTGTGACATACCACCAGATACTCCCACTGTCATGGAAGGATCCTGTGACCGCAAAATGAAGTACTGCCATGAGTTTGACAATTGGTGTAATAGATGTGGGATTTCTGTTGAGAGACACCAGATGATGTCATAAATCCAGTATAGTTTGCCTATTGAACATGAACTTCTTGAGTATATCTCTTTCTTCCATGGTGGCAAGGCCTGGAAATGGGCGGTACACCGGAGGCCATCATCTCCTCACTAGCCCAGGATTCATATGCCTACATTGGAAAAACATGTGAACATTTTATACATCATCCACAGCAACATATTTGATGAGTTAGACAAATGTCATGAATTATGACAAAATGTATATGGTTTAATGCATAGTTTGAAGCAACATTTGCTTCTTGTCCTTTATCCATCACAAATTACATTTATGGCCTTGATATGAACCTTAAAAATAAATGTGTAAATAATCCACATCAAATGTATTATTTACACATTTTAAATTTGTTTTAAAATATATTTTCCTCCAAAAATACCGTCAACGGAGGTGTGCACAACACTGTGTTAATATCGCGTTTCAGCACAGTAACCAACTACACATAAATGTTTCTTTTAAAAAATGTGTCCATCGAAGTGTTATTATTTGAACAAACTAGCCCCCCATTTGGAGTGGTGGTGACGTACTTAACAGCCACTAACCACTAGTTTGGACTCCTAAAATGGTGGGTGCCTGACCTCGCTGATAGGACATTTGGAATCAGACAGCGGTGACGGAAGTTGATCGCGTGGTGGGTAGTAAACTTCACGACGGACACAGCCATAGGCTAACGTTGGTTAATGAAGGCTAATGACTGTGCTCGTCTCTGCTGAAGAACGCGTACGTGACGTACATTTATGCGGCATTTGGAAAAAATCTCACTTTCCTCCTAACAATGCTGCTATCAAGCCCTCCTCCACTTTTGCTGCTGTTTCTCACCTCTGGGATCTACCATGCCAGATCCAACAGGTGAGAAGGCCCCTGCCTTCATTCGAGAGGAGCTGGATTTTCTGGCAAAGGAGGTCCCTTCTCTGTATGGCCAGCTCTATGGCTCACCAGGGGAACAGGTACATGTTCGGAATACATATGTCAATCTGTCTAACTGTCTGTTTTCCATTTATAGAGGCTACAATTTCACTTTGAGTTCCAAAGTGAAGTGCAGTGATTGATTAAGTGTCACATAATGTGGTCCTTACATAGGAAAATTATGTGAGAGATTTGTAAGCACTCTCCAATGTCAAATAAACAACGCCATCAATATGGCTGGCGAGGAGCGAGATGGATTGTTGGATATCACCTTCCTTTTAATGTAATTGTAAACTTGGAAGACACTCGGTCAGGGTTGGAGTTCCCTGGACCTTATCGCTGAGAACCACAAGCAGGCTGATTGACACATGCCATGTGGAATTGGTGGCGATATTGTAATTGCCGTGATTTAGTGGTATTTTACCACACAGGATTTTAAACAGATACTTAACTCGTTTCCTTGATTGTATCGCAGACTGGTCAGTGGACAGCTGATACCATTGTATAGTATTGTGTCGGACGACTATTGTCCCGAGGAGACCCTGAGATTCTTTGGGGATCAAAACATCGACATTGTTTCACTTGGTTATTGATCAAAAAGAGTTCCACATGTTACAATGCTATATATCACATGTGATCGTTCTGTAAATACTCATAACCAGTGTAATTTTGCAATGTGTGTCTTTTGTGTATAGTCTGTATTTGTTCGCCTGCACTTATGTTAGTAGCTGGATCATTATCTGTCTATTTATTGAAAAGTAATACAAGAAATAACCACAGAAACCCTTATCAGCAAGCTGTGATAAATTGTTTTATTGATTTTTGTATGACCGAAGTGCGTACGTACCACTTGGTTCTTTTCAGTGATACATTGAATGGTGGCATCCCCAAACAGATGTAGGAGGCTGGCTTATTTCCTGAGTGTACTCTGTATACAATTACTTTTGACATCATGATCATTAGGCTTCAGATTGCAAGGTCTGTCATTGAGCAGTGCTCATTCAGAAGCATGGGCCAGGCTGGGGCTGAGTCACAGGGTCATACAAATGAAGCATTGAGTTACAGCTGTCAAGAACATATATCCTTCTCAGGTCAAAATTTGAGATGTGCTTAAAATATGCCCCTGAATGCTTTAAAATCGACAACAGTTGAAAGGGAGAGTTCCCTGACTTCTTGAGCTAGCACTTCTTTTCAGTTGACACACATTTTAAAGAATGTCATGTCCAAACTTCAGGCCTTTATTTACAGTGGCCACTATTCACTGTGCCATTATTTTTAATGTTTAGCCTTCAGTAGTTCACAGTCTTTTGCACTGATCAGAAGTAGGTAACATCACAGATTTTGTAGACAATACACCTTTCTGACAGCCTTTTCATGTCGGTTCTTCTGCCATGAAAAGGCTGGCAGAACAGGTCTTTGGGGCCCCTAGCAGGGCCCCTGACCCCTTGGCCCTCCGCTATGGGCTCTGTGGTGCACCTGTTGTGCCCCCTAAACTGCCATGTATCATGTGGCAGGCTCGCATGGTGCCTGCCACGCGGTGCATGGATGTTTCAAAAGTGTATTTTTCCTATTGCGGCTTGTGCTGCGGCCTGCAGCACAAGCCGCAATAGGAAAAATGCACTTTCTCACCACTGTGAAGTTGGTCGCATAGAAATAGTGGTAGCGGGACCGCCGACTCTTGTTTCCGTTATGATCCGACCGGCATCGCAATGAGGCCCAATGTGTTGATATAGGTGTGTTTCGAAGATGTCAACATTACAGATATATGCATTGTACATTGGTATGCTATTGCCTGTATGAGTGATTTCTAAATGCACGATTCCTGTGCAAATGTTAACAGACAAATCAATGGGTAACAGGTAACAGTGTGACTTACCGTTGATTGCGAAGTAATTCAAACTCCCACACAACCTATATTTCATTCTAGAGGCTCACTAGAGCTCTATAGGGCTGTCCATTGTACAAGTTTAACATACCATACTTATACTCATGGTATTATTCATCTTTTTATTATATTTCTTGATTTATTAATATTTTTCCTTTTTAATTTTTCTAAGTGTACAAAAAGATAAAAACATGTTTTAAATTTCAAGTTAGTCCCCTTATTAGAAGTCTGGAGGAGAAGTTGATGTTTGCACGTTTTCTAGTTGGGTTGCAGCAGTAGCTGGATTGCCCTGGGTAAGGGGAGTTTGTTACTGGGAGTTTTTTTATTATTGCAGGGATCGCTCTAAATGATGGGTGGGATGGAACCGTCAAGGGGGAGACCCAGACTGGTGGGAGAAACCGCATACACTCCATGACCACATGCCTGACCAACACCACACACTGAAATTTATGTCTTGGAACATCCGAGGGATGGACTCTACCATTAACCCCTTCGCTGCTAGGCCTTTTCCCTCCTGTGCTAAGCCTTTTTTGGCTATTTGGGGTAGTGCGCGCTTAGGCCCCTGTAACTTTTTGACCACATAAGGTATCCATGCCAAATTTGCGTCCTTTTTTTCTAACATCATGGGGATTGTAAAGGTACCCAGGGTTTGTGGATTCCCTGGAGGGGACCCAGAAATTAGTCAAAATACAGCTAAATTTTGGTTTTTTTTGGAAAAAGGCAAAAAAGGGCTACAGATGAAAGCATCTTGATTTTTCCCTGCAAATGGCATCAAAAAGGGGTTGTGGGGATGAAATCACCATCTTCCCAGCTTTCAGGGACAAGCAGACTTTTGTCAGAAAACCAACTTTATTTACACAGTTTTGGCATTTTTCTGGGACATAGCCTATTTTTGCTATTTTTTGTGCTTTCAACCTCCTTCCAGTTAATGGTAGAAATGGGTATGAAACCAATAATGGATCCTGGAAAGCCATACATTTATGAAAAGTAGATAAAATTCTGAATTCAGCAAGGGGTCATTTGTGTAGATCCTTAAAGTTTTCCTTATAGAAACTAACAGTTAAATAAAGGAAAAATTGAAAATTAGTTGAACAAAACAGCCATTTGTGTCAACGTTTTCACCTGTAACTTCTTCTAATTATGACAGCTATTTGAAGGCAATATACTGTTATATCCGTTGGACCTTTCTGGTTGTGGGGATATATAGGACTTGTAGGTTCACCAAGAACCCGACGAACCCAGAGCCAATAATTGAGCAACATCTTGCAATGATTTTTTTTTAAGTACCGGGTATATAGCAATTATTTTGGGAAAATGTATACATGGAAAAATTGTTATGAAAGACACCTATGTATTTCTGAAATGGGAACAAAATGTAGATTTTAGAAACAGTAGATATTTGCACATTTCCGAAATTGGGAGTACCCATACTAGCATGAGAATTATAGGTCATTTTTCAAAATGACTTATTTTTACACATTGTCTTTCATTTGGAAGGCAGAAATGCATCGAAAGTCAATAGGTAATAACAGTTGCTCTACAATTCTGTGTTACCCTAAGTCTCCCGATAAAAATGGTACCTCACTTGTGTGGGTAGCCCTTGTGCCCACAACAGGAAATGGCTCAAAATGCATCGTGGACGTACCACATTTTCACAATGAAAAATTACCCTTTTTTGCAAAGTGCCTAGGTGTAGTTTTTGAACCCTAGCTCTGCCGGCACCTAGGGAAACCTAGCAAACCTATACATTTTTGAAAACTAGACACCCAGGGGAATCCAGGATGGGGTGACTTGACTGCCTCCCACCAGGTTCTGTTACCCAGAATCCCTTGCAAACATAAAAAATTGTCAAAAAAACCACATTTTCCCCACATTTCTGTGGTGGAAAGTTCTGGAATCTGCGTGGATCCACAAATTTCCACCCACCCCGCGTTCCCCAAAGTCTTACGAGAAAAATGGTACCTCACTTGTGTGGGTCGGCCTAGTGCCTGCGACAGGAAACGGCGCAAAACGCAACGTGGTCACACCTCAATTTCGCAGTGAAAAATGACCCTTTTTGGCAAAGTGCCTAGCTGTAGTTTTTGAACCCTAGCTCTGCCGGCACCTAGGGAAACCTAGCAAACCTATACATTTTTGAAAACTAGACACCCAGGGGAATCCAGGATGGGGTGACTTGACTGCCTCCCACCAGGTTCTGTTACCCAGAATCCCTTGCAAACATAAAAATTGTCAAAAAACACATTTTCCCCACATTTCTGTGGTGGAAAGTTCTGGAATCTGCGTGGATCCACAAATTTCCACCCACCCCGCGTTCCCCAAAGTCTTACGAGAAAAATGGTACCTCACTTGTGTGGGTTGGCCTAGTGCCTGCGACAGGAAACGGCGCAAAACGCAACGCGGTCACACCTCAATTTCGCAGTGAAAAATGACCCTTTTTTGGCAAAGTGCCTAGCTGTAGTTTTTGAACCCTAGCTCTGCCGGCACCTAGGGAAACTTAGCAAACCTATACATTTTTGAAAACTAGACACCCAGGGGAATCCAGGATGGGGTGACTTGACTGCCTCCCACCAGGTTCTGTTACCCAGAATCCCTTGCAAACATAAATAATTGTCAAAAAACCACATTTTCCCCACATTTCTGTGGTGGAAAGTTCTGGAATCTGCGTGGATCCACAAATTTCCACCCACCCCGCGTTCCCCAAAGTCTTACGAGAAAAATGGTACCTCACTTGTGTGGGTCGGCCTAGTGCCTGCGACAGGAAACGGCGCAAAACGCAACGCGGTCACACCTCAATTTCGCAGTGAAAAATGACCCTTTTTGGCAAAGTGCCTAGCTGTAGTTTTTGAACCCTACCTCTGCCGGCACCTAGGGAAACCTAGCAAACCTATACATTTTTGAAAACTAGACACCCAGGGGAATCCAAGATGGGGTGACTTGACTGCCTCCCACCAGGTTCTGTTACCCAGAATCCCTTGCAAACATAAAAAATTGTCAAAAAAAACACATTTTCCCCACATTTCTGTGGTGGAAAGTTCTGGAATCTGCGTGGATCCACAAATTTCCACACACCCCGCGTTCCCCAAAGTCTTACGAGAAAAATGGTACCTCACTTGTGTGGGTCGGCCTAGTGCCTGAGACAGGAAACGGCGCAAAACGCAACGTGGTCACACCTCAATTTCGCAGTGAAAAATGACCCTTTTTGGCAAAGTGCCTAGCTGTAGTTTTTGAACCCTAGCTCTGCCGGCACCTAGGGAAACCTAGCAAACCTATACATTTTTGAAAACTAGACTCCCAGGGGAATCCAGGATGGGGTGACTTGACTGCCTCCCACCAGGTTCTGTTACCCAGAATCCCTTGCAAACATAAAAATTGTCAAAAAACACATTTTCCCCACATTTCTGTGGTGGAAAGTTCTGGAATCTGCGTGGATCCACAAATTTCCACCCACCCCGCGTTCCCCAAAGTCTTACGAGAAAATGGTACCTCACTTGTGTGGGTCGGCCTAGTGCCTGCGACAGGAAATGGCGCAAAACGCAACGTGGTCACACCTCAATTTCGCAGTGAAAAATGACCCTTTTTTGGCAAAGTGCCTAGCTGTAGTTATTGAACCCTAGCTCTGCCGGCACCTAGGGAAACCTAGCAAACCTATACATTTTTGAAAACTAGACACCCAGGGGAATCCAGGATGGGGTGACTTGACTGCCTCCCACCAGGTTCTGTTACCCAGAATCCCTTGCAAACATAAAAAATTGTCAAAAAAACACATTTTCCCCACATTTCTGTGGTGGAAAGTTCTGGAATCTGCGTGGATCCACAAATTTCCACCCACCCCGCGTTCCCCAAAGTCTTACGAGAAAAATGGTACCTCACTTGTGTGGGTCGGCCTAGTGCCTGCGACAGGAAACGGCGCAAAACGCAACACGGTCACACCTCAATTTCGCAGTGAAAAATGACCCTTTTTTGGCAAAGTGCCTAGCTGTAGTTTTTGAACCCTAGCTCTGCCGGCACCTAGGGAAACTTAGCAAACCTATACATTTTTGAAAACTAGACACCCAGGGGAATCCAGGATGGGGTGACTTGACTGCCTCCCACCAGGTTCTGTTACCCAGAATCCCTTGCAAACATAAATAATTGTCAAAAAAACCACATTTTCCCCACATTTCTGTGGTGGAAAGTTCTGGAATCTGCGTGGATCCACAAATTTCCACCCACCCCGCGTTCCCCAAAGTCTTACGAGAAAAATGGTACCTCACTTGTGTGGGTCGGCCTAGTGCCTGCGACAGGAAACGGCGCAAAACGCAACGCGGTCACACCTCAATTTCGCAGTGAAAAATGACCCTTTTTGGCAAAGTGCCTAGCTGTAGTTTTTGAACCCTACCTCTGCCGGCACCTAGGGAAACCTAGCAAACCTATACATTTTTGAAAACTAGACACCCAGGGGAATCCAGGATGGGGTGACTTGACTGCCTCCCACCAGGTTCTGTTACCCAGAATCCCTTGCAAACATAAAAAATTGTCAAAAAAACACATTTTCCCCACATTTCTGTGGTGGAAAGTTCTGGAATCTGCGTGGATCCACAAATTTCCACACACCCCGCGTTCCCCAAAGTCTTACGAGAAAAATGGTACCTCACTTGTGTGGGTCGGCCTAGTGCCTGAGACAGGAAACGGCGCAAAACGCAACGTGGTCACACCTCAATTTCGCAGTGAAAAATGACCCTTTTTTGGCAAAGTGCCTAGCTGTAGTTTTTGAACCCTAGCTCTGCCGGCACCTAGGGAAACCTAGCAAACCTATACATTTTTGAAAACTAGACTCCCAGGGGAATCCAGGATGGGGTGACTTGACTGCCTCCCACCAGGTTCTGTTACCCAGAATCCCTTGCAAACATAAAAAATTGTCAAAAAAAACACATTTTCCCCACATTTCTGTGGTGGAAAGTTCTGGAATCTGCGTGGATCCACAAATTTCCACCCACCCCGCGTTCCCCAAAGTCTTACGAGAAAAATGGTACCTCACTTGTGTGGGTCGGCCTAGTGCCTGCGACAGGAAATGGCGCAAAACGCAACGTGGTCACACCTCAATTTCGCAGTGAAAAATGACCCTTTTTGGCAAAGTGCCTAGCTGTAGTTATTGAACCCTAGCTCTGCCGGCACCTAGGGAAACCTAGCAAACCTATACATTTTTGAAAACTAGACACCCAGGGGAATCCAGGATGGGGTGACTTGACTGCCTCCCACCAGGTTCTGTTACCCAGAATCCCTTGCAAACATAAAAAATTGTCAAAAAACCACATTTTCCCCACATTTCTGTGGTGGAAAGTTCTGGAATCTGCGTGGATCCACAAATTTCCACCCACCCCGCGTTTCCCAAAGTCTTACGAGAAAAATGGTACCTCACTTGTGTGGGTCGGCCTAGTGCCTGCGACAGGAAACGGCGCAAAACGCAACGCGGTCACACCTCAATTTCGCAGTGAAAAATGACCCTTTTTTGGCAAAGTGCCTAGCTGTAGTTTTTGAACCCTACCTCTGCCGGCACCTAGGGAAACCTAGCAAACCTATACATTTTTGAAAACTAGACACCCAGGGGAATCCAGGATGGGGTGACTTGACTGCCTCCCACCAGGTTCTGTTACCCAGAATCCCTTGCAAACATAAAAAATTGTCCAAAAACAAATTTTCCACACATTTCTGTGGTGGAAAGTTCTGGAATCTGCGTGGATCCACAAATTTCCACCCACCCCGCGTTCCCCAAAGTCTTACGAGAAAAATGGTACCTCACTTGTGTGGGTCGGCCTAGTGCCTGCGACAGGAAACGGCGCAAAATGCAACGCGGTCACACCTCAATTTCGCAGTGAAAAATGACCCTTTTTGGCAAAGTGCCTAGCTGTAGTTTTTGAACCCTAGCTCTGCCGGCACCTAGGGAAACCTAGCAAACCTATACATTTTTGAAAACTAGACACCCAGGGGAATCCAGGATGGGGTGACTTGACTGCCTCCCACCAGGTTCTGTTACCCAGAATCCCTTGCAAACATAAAAAATTGTCAAAAAAATCACATTTTCCCCACATTTCTGTGGTGGAAAGTTCTGGAATCTGCGTGGATCCACAAATTTCCACCCACCCCGCGTTCCCCAAAGTCTTACGAGAAAAATGGTACCTCACTTGTGTGGGTCGGCCTAGTGCCTGCGACAGGAAACGGCGCAAAACGCAACGCGGTCACACCTCAATTTCGCAGTGAAAAATGACCCTTTTTGGCAAAGTGCCTAGCTGTAGTTTTTGAACCCTACCTCTGCCGACACCTAGGGAAACCTAGCAACACACACATTTCTGAAAAGTAGACACTCGGGGCTTCAGGGAGGTATGGCTTGCGTGGATCCCCAACGTTTCTTACCCAGAATCCTCTGCAAACCTCAATTTTAGCTGAAAAATCACTTTTTCACACATTTGTGTGTGGGAAAGTGTGGCATCACTGGCCTCACACAAATTTCCTACCACCCAGCGTTCCCAGGTCTCCCGATAAAATGGTGCCTCACTTGTGTGGGAGGCCCAAGTACCGCGACAGGCAAGGGCCCACAACGTAGTGAGGCGACCTCAAATTGCCTATCTCAAAACCACCTGGTTTTGCAAGGTCACCTGGGTTTTGCCCGTGCTCGGCGGCCATCTAGGGAAACCTACCAAACTCACACATTTCTGAAAAGTAGACACCTGGGGCTTCCAGGAGGTATGGCTTGTGTGGATCTCCAACGTTTCTCACTCAGAATCCCTTGCAAACCTCAATTTTAGCTGAAAAATCACTTTTTCACACATTTGTGTGTGGGAAAGTGTGGCATCACTGGCCTCACACAAATTTCCTACCACCCAGCGTTCCCCAGGTCTCCCGATAAAATGGTGCCTCACTTGTGTGGGAGGCCCAAGTACCCGCGACAGGCAAGGACACAAAACGCTTTGAAACAACATCAACATTGCCTATCAAAAAATGTTTTGGGCCCTTGCCTGTCGCGGGTACTTGGGCCTCCCACACAAGTGAGGCACCATTTTTATCGGGAGACCTGGGGAACGCTGGGTGGTAGGAAATTTGTGTGAGGCCAGTGATGCCACACTTTCCCACACAAAAATGTGTGAAAAAGTGATTTTTTCAGCTAAAAGTGAGGTTTGCAGGGGATTCTGGGTAAGGAAACGTTGGGGATCCACGCAAGCCATACCTCCCTGGAAGCCCCCGGGTGTCTACTTTTCAGAAATGTGTGGGTTTGGTAGGTTTCCCTAGATGGCCGCCGAGCACAGAGCCAAAACCCAGGTGACTCTCTGCAAAACCAGGTGGTTTTGTGAAAGGCCATTTTGAGGTCGCCTCACTACGTTGTGGGCCCTTGCCTGACGCTGGTACTTGGGCCTCCCACACAAGTGAGGCACCATTTTTATCGGGAGACCTGGGGGAACGCTGGGTGGTAGGAAATTTGTGTGAGGCCAGTGATGCCACACTTTCCCACACAAAAATGTGTGAAAAAGTGATTTTTTCAGCTAAAAGTGAGGTTTGCAGGGGATTCTGGGTAAGGAAACGTTGGGGGATCCACGCAAGCCATACCTCCCTGGAAGCCCCCGGGTGTCTACTTTTCAGAAATGTGTGGGTTTGGTAGGTTTCCTAGATGGCCGCCGAGCACAGAGCCAAAAACCCAGGTGACTCCCTTGCAAAACCAGGTGGTTTTGTGAAAGGCCATTTTGAGGTCGCCTCACTACGTTGTGGGCCCTTGCCTGACGCGGGTACTTGGGCCTCCCACACAAGTGAGGCACCATTTTTATCGGGAGACCTGGGGGAACGCTGGGTGGTAGGAAATTTGTGTGAGGCCAGTGATGGCACACTTTCCCACACAAAAATGTGTGAAAAAAGTGATTTTTTCAGCTAAAAGTGAGGTTTGCAGGGGATTCTGGGTAAGGAAACGTTGGGGGATCCACGCAAGCCATACCTCCCTGGAAGCCCCCGGGTGTCTACTTTTCAGAAATGTGTGGGTTTGGTAGGTTTCCCTAGATGGCCGCCGAGCACAGGGCCAAAACCCAGGTGACTCCCTTGCAAAACCAGGTGGTTTTGTGAAAGGCCATTTTGAGGTCGCCTCACTACGTTGTGGGCCCTTGCCTGTCGCGGGTACTTGGGCCTCCCACACAAGTGAGGCACCATTTTTATCGGGAGACCTGGGGGAACGCTGGGTGGTAGGAAATTTGTGTGAGGCCAGTGATGCCACACTTTCCCACACAAAAATGTGTGAAAAAGTGATTTTTTCAGCTAAAAGTGAGGTTTGCAGGGGATTCTGGGTAAGGAAACGTTGGGGGATCCACGCAAGCCATACCTCCCTGGAAGCCCCCGGGTGTCTACTTTTCAGAAATGTGTGGGTTTGGTAGGTTTCCCTTGATGGCCGCTGAGCACAGAGCCAAAAACCCAGGTGACCTCCTTGCAAAACCAGGTGGTTTTGTGAAAGGCCATTTTGAGGTCGCCTCACTACGTTAGGGCCCTTGCCTGATCGCGGGTACTTGGGCCTCCCACACAAGTGAGGCACCATTTTTATCAGTAGACCTGGGGGAACGCTGGGTGGTAGGAAATTTGTGTGAGGCCAGTGATGCCACACTTTCCCACACAAAAATGTGTGAAAAAGTGATTTTTTCAGCTAAAAGTGAGGTTTGCAGGGGATTCTGGGTAAGGAAACATTGGGGGATCCACGCAAGCCATACCTCCCTGGAAGCCCCCGGGTGTCTACTTTTCAGAAATGTGTGGGTTTGGTAGGTTTCCCTATGTGGCCGCCGAGCCCCGGGCCAAAACCCAGGTGACCCCCTTGCAAAACCAGGTCATAATGAGATAATGTGTTGTTTATTTCTGCAGCGTGAAAATTTTGGCACAATATTGCAAGGAAAATGTGACAGACATTTTGAGGTTTGCAGGACATTGTGGGTACCATAACTTGTTGGGATCCACAAGAGAGATATCACCATGTACTCCCATGGGTGTTTCGCTTACGACAATATCTACAGTTGGTAGGTTATTCTTAGACGGAATGTACACCTTGGCAGACAGACTAAAAAGACAAAGATTACTGCACAGCCATCTATTCCTCAAGCACACACACATACTGGTTGGATTTGGCACGAGGGCAAGTGATGGTTCAGTATATACAATTTTATTAACAAGAGATTTCACAAAAATGAAATGCACTGTCAATAATTGAAAGGACAAAAACGGAACCAGTGACTCGCAGCTCGTGAGCTGTAAAGCCACGTCAAGGCCCCAACCGCTTTACAGGCCATTCACACACCTTTCACACGTGATACACACAAGACCATTCACACCCCCAGGCACGAAACAAACACATTACAACATTCACAAAAAGGGACAAGGTACACCCTGCTTGAGAAAGACAAAAAAAAATATTACTGCACATGCATCTAATCCTCAAGCACACACACACATACTGGTTGGATTTGGCACGAGGGTGAGTGATGGTTCAGTATATACAATTGTATTAACAAGTGATTTCACAAAAATGAAATGCACTGTTAATAATTGAAAGGACGAGAAACTGAACCATTGACTCACAGCTCGTGAGCTGTAAAGCCACGACAAGGCACCAACCTCTTTACAGGCCATTCATACACCTTTCATACGTGTGACAAATACAAAACCATTCACACCACCAGCCGCGGGCCCATCACATTACAACACTCACACCAGCAGACAGCGCCATTCAAGGGCCCATCACTTTCACACGCCCACATTCCTAACACAGCAACCACACAAGCTGATGGATTGCGTGGAGTGTCGCTCGGCTAGCAGTGTGTGTAGTGACCAGCAGCAAGTCACTACTCACACACTGCCAGCCGAGCGCCAGTCCACGCACACCGCCAGCCAAGCGCCACTCCACGCACACCGCCAGCCAAGCGCCACTCCACGCACACCGCCAGCCTAGCACCACTCCACGCACACCGCCAGCCTAGCGCCACTCCACGCACACCGCCAGCCTAGCGCCACTCCACGCACACCGCCAGCCTAGCGCCACTCCACGCACACCGCCAGCCTAGCGCCACTCCACGCACACCACCAGCCAAGAGCCACTCCCGCACACCGCCAGCCAAGCGCCACTCCACGCACACCGCCAGCCAAGCACCAGCCTACACACACCACCATCACATTTAGGATTTTTTTATACAAAAAAGAAAACACAAACAAATTGCAAATAGATACAAATCTACTAACACAAAATCAGAAACATTGCACTAATGCCAACCTTGAAACAGAACAACAATTCTTAAACATTACAGACCAGGCAGTTCACTTTACCACTCATGGTTGCTCCCAATAATTCTTTTGCTTGTGGTACGCTCTATAACAAGCAGGCACACACAGCCCAGGGTTAGAAGGACACTCAGGGCAGTACATACGAGTCTCCTTCCGCGTACCTCTTCACCAACAGACTCTACATCTCCTAGTGGGAATGTCTTTTGAGAGTGTAGGAGGAATGTGATCAGGAAAGTGGCGCTCTTTCAATCGAGCCACATCCTCCACCACTCCAACTCTAGGAACACTTGCCTGTTCCACAACAACAAGGCTGCCTATGACAGACTCCTGAAACTGAACAAAAGTCAACTTTGACGCAGGAGAACACTCCTTGAACACAACAAAAGCATTGAAAGTTGCTAAATTGAAGAGATGGATGGCCAACTTCTTATACCAAATGTAAGACTTACGAATAGCAGTGTAAGGTTCCAACCTCTGATCTACTCTATCAACACCACCCATGTGCTTATTGTAGTCTAAAATGCACACAGGTTTGCGCACTTCAGCAATCTGACCCCAAACAGCCACAGGTGAAGTACTCTCATCATGGATGGTAGTCAGCATGTACACATCCCTCCTGTCCACAAATTTCACAGCTAGCAGTTCCTCACTACGCAAGGCACTGCACTGTCCCCTCTGAAGTTTTTTGCAAACAAGCTCTTTTGGATAACCTTTACGGTTAGAGCGGATTGTGCCACAAGCAAAAGTGTCCACTTTGAACAATTCCTTAAACAATTGCACAGCAGTGTAGAAGTTATCAAGGTACAAATGGTGGCCTCTGTTAAACAGTCCTCTAGCAAGTTCCCACACAATTTCCTCTGAAACTCCTACTAAAGTGGACGGACAACCAGGGGGTCAATAGTGGAATCCCTACCAGTGTACACACGCAAATTAAAAACATATCCTGTCCTACTCTCAGACAACATATACAGCTTAATTCCATAGCGTGCCCTCTTGCTAGGAATGTACTGCCTAAAAACCAAACGGCCCTTGAACAGCACCAAAGACTCATCAATAGATATTTCTTTCCCTGGAGTATAGATCTCTGAAAATCGATCTACAAAGTGATCAAGAACAGGCCGAATCTTAAAAAGACGGTCACATTCAGGGTGATCTCGTGGCAACGCCAAACCATTATCAACAAAATGCAGCATCCGAAGCAAAAGTAAATACCGATCACGAGTCATAACTGCAGGAAATATGGCCGTTGCCATCAAGGGACTGGTAGACCAATATGAACCCATGGACGGCTTCCTTATCAAACCCATCAAAAAAGTCAAGCCCAAAAACTTCTTCATCTCTTCCAGATTTGTGGGACTCCACCGGGTAGCTCAAGAATGGGGCCTAAGTCTGGCACTGTTGTCCCTCAAAAACTGTTCAGCATACAAATTAGTCTGCTCAACAATCTCACCCAAAAATACATCATCCATAAACAACTGAAAATACTGTATAGGCAAATAATGTTCACAATCCACTCTACACCCTGCATAACCACTAAAGGCAGGCAACACCGGCTGCACCATGTTTGGATCAACCCAGAGTCCAGCACTTCCAGTAGGAAGCCTAGCAGCCCCAGGCTGCAATCCAGATGCCTCTTGCACCATCGGCACAGTAGTATCCTCCTCTAAATCAGGCACTTCATCTGCACTGAGAGTACCTTCATCATCCGATGATTCCATGTGGAGAGAAAACTCACTGCCTGAATCTTCCCTCCCTCCTCTCCCTCAGACGCACTGTCAGTCTCATAATCCTGCTCAGAGGAAGATTCAAGAAGCAAACCAACCACCTGCTGAGCAGTAATTCTACGGCTAGCCATAATGCTTACTAATAAAGGTTACTTGTCAAACAAGTCAACAACAACAAACCCTTTGTAAAAAAAAAGAAATAAACAAAATGTAGCTTTATCACAAAGACCTATATACTCCAACACTATACCACTCACGTGACAGAAGCAGCTAGACTCACCACCACCTACTCTGCACAGACACAGTAAGGATCAACAATATCCCACTAAAAAGAAGAAGAAAAAAATTACACATAAGACAATGCAAAACATCGCAAAGAATTTCATGCTCTGAACACTAACAAATATGCTGCCATTATGGCACCACTTACAAAAAAATTCATTCATGCATGACAATAATACTCATTTGGAGTACACACAACAAAAATATTTTTCTTACCAAATAAATGCAATTACGCAAAACTGCAGAACCACCACTGCCGAAACCGCAAACAGGAATCAAAAGCTTTACACTAGAACAAAAAGGAGAAAAAAAAACATTACAATCACGTATGCAAATAATGCACCAGTCCACACACGATCCACCAGCCAAACTAAGGGGTAGGTGGGCCTAACAGTATAAATAAAATATTCACCCCCGTAAAAGGGGAGCAACCCTTGCCCTTTTGGCCACTCCCCAACACAAAAATTAAAAAACCCTGGTGCCTAGTGGGCATTCCTGCTGCACGATCACATGATCGTGCAGCAGGAATGCACAAAAGAGGCATCGGGGGAAAGGAAAACCCTTTCCTTTCCCTCGATGCCTCTTTTGATACAAACACCCCCCCTCCCCGAGCCAAACCTCACCTGATTTCCCGACGCGCTGGAAGCAAATGGCTTCCAGCGCGTCGGGAAGAAAGGGAAACCCTCAATGATGTCAGCGCGCTGACGTCATTGATGGGGCGGGGGGAGGCAGGGGAAGCCCTTCCCCTGCCTCCCCAAAAAAAAAACCTAACGATCGGATTCCCCACGGGGAGCGCCAGCACTTCCCCGTGGGTGGTCTTATGACGAGCTGGACTCGTCATGAGCACACGAGCACTGTGTGCCATGACGAGTCCAGCTCGTCATAAGCACCGAAGGGGATAAAGGGTCAGAGCAGGATCTCAGCGGCAGACGAGGAGAAGGAACCTCCTGGTCACAGGAACTACACGAGCATTGCGCTCGAGAAATTCAAGGATGCAAAGACCTCCATCAAGGATTACAGCTAACTTTTCAGGGTGTAAATGGAGAGAAGCCACATCTGCTTAACCACGCTCACGAATTCTACACGAGAATTGCGCTCGAGAAAATGAAGGATGCAAAGACCTCCATCAAGGATTACAGCTAACTTTTCACGTTGGAAATGGAGAGAAGGCACATCTGCTTAACCACGCTCACGAATTCTGCACACCTGCCCTGCATATTTATCCAAGAAGATGCCACCGTTTTGTGCAATACCTCTACTCAACTGGAGTACTGTCTACTGGCTAATCAGTAAGTGTTACCTCGTTGGGTAAATGTATAGTGCCTTTCCTACACTACAGCTGCGTAAAGGACCAGAAGAATTGTCTCCAGTGACCTGTGTGTCTGTAACTTTGCCACCGCGCCGAAAGCGCCGGGGTCCTTTGAGTAAGCTGTCCATCATAGTGGGGAAAGGGCGGGCAGACGTTGCATACCGCTAGTGTATGTGTGGCGGGGCCAAACGAGCGGGGCTTCTAGGCCCGTTCACATGCCTCTTGTTTATAAAGGGTCAGAGCACGATCTCAGCGGCAGACGAGGAGAAGGAACCTCCTGGTCACAGGAACTACACGAGCATTGCGCTCGAGAAAATCAAGGATGCAAAGACCTCCATCAAGGATTACAGCTACCTTTTCAGGGTGTAAATGGAGAGAAGCCACATCTGCCCTGCATATTTATCCACGAAGATGCCACCGTTTTGTGCAATACCTCTACTCAACTGGAGTACTTTCTACTGGCTAATCAGTAAGTGCTACCTCGTTGGGTAAATGTATAGTGCCTTTCCTACACTACAGCTGCGTAAAGGACCAGAAGAATTGTCTCCAGTGACCTGTGTGTCTGTAACTTTGCCACCGCGCCGAAAGCGCCGGGGTCCTTTGAGTAAGCTGTCCATCATAGTGGGGAAAGGGCGGGAAGACGTAGCATACCGAGAGTATGTGTGGCGGGGCCAAACGAGCGGGGCTTCTAGGCCCGTTCACATGCCTCTTGTTTATAAAGGGTCAGAGCAGGATCTCACCGGCAGACGAGGAGAGGGAACCTCCTGGTCACAGGAACTACACGAGGATTGCACTCGAGAAAATCAAGGATGCAGAGACCTCCATCGAGGATTACAGCTCACTTTTCAGGGTGGAAATGGAGAGAAGGCACATCTGCTTAACCACGCTCACGAATGTGTGGCGGGGCCAAACGAGCGGGGCTTCTAGGCCCGTTCACATGCCTCTTGTTTATAAAGGGTCAGAGCAGGATCTCACCGGCAGACGAGGAGAGGGAACCTCCTGGTCACAGGAACTACACGAGGATTGCACTCGAGAAAATCAAGGATGCAGAGACCTCCATCGAGGATTACAGCTCACTTTTCAGGGTGGAAATGGAGAGAAGGCACATCTGCTTAACCACGCTCACGAATGTGTGGCGGGGCCAAACGAGTGGGGCTTCTAGGCCCGTTCACATGCCTCTTGTTTATAAAGGGTCAGAGCAGGATCTCACCGGCAGACGAGGAGAGGGAACCTCCTGGTCACAGGAACTACACGAGGATTGCACTCGAGAAAATCAAGGATGCAGAGACCTCCATCGAGGATTACAGCTCACTTTTCAGGGTGGAAATGGAGAGAAGGCACATCTGCTTAACCACGCTCACGAATGTGTGGCGGGGCCAAACGAGTGGGGCTTCTAGGCCCGTTCACATGCCTCTTGTTTATAAAGGGTCAGAGCAGGATCTCACCGGCAGACGAGGAGAGGGAACCTCCTGGTCACAGGAACTACACGAGGATTGCACTCGAGAAAATCAAGGATGCAGAGACCTCCATCGAGGATTACAGCTCACTTTTCAGGGTGGAAATGGAGAGAAGGCACATCTGCTTAACCACGCTCACGAATGTGTGGCGGGGCCAAACGAGCGGGGCTTCTAGGCCCGTTCACATGCCTCTTGTTTATAAAGGGTCAGAGCAGGATCTCACCGGCAGACGAGGAGAGGGAACCTCCTGGTCACAGGAACTACACGAGGATTGCACTCGAGAAAATCAAGGATGCAGAGACCTCCATCGAGGATTGCAGCTCACTTTTCAGGGTGGAAATGGAGAGAAGGCACATCTGCTTAACCACGCTCACGAATGTGTGGCAGGGCCAAACGAGCGGGGCTTCTAGGCCCGTTCACATGCCTCTTGTTTATAAAGGGTCAGAGCAGGATCTCACCGGCAGACGAGGAGAGGGAACCTCCTGGTCACAGGAACTACACGAGGATTGCACTCGAGAAAATCAAGGATGCAGAGACCTCCATCGAGGATTACAGCTCACTTTTCAGGGTGGAAATGGAGAGAAGGCACATCTGCTTAACCACGCTCACGAATTCTACATGATGATTGCGCTCGAGAAAATCAAGGATGCAGAGACCTCTATCGAGGATTACACCTGCCCTGCATATTTATCCACGAAGATGCCACCGTTTTGTGCAATACCTCTACTCAACTGGAGTACTTTCTACCAGCTAATCAGTAAATGCTACCTCGTTGGGGAATTGTATAGTGCCTTTCCTACACTACAGCTGCGTAAAACACTCGTGAGCATTCCTGCTGCACGATCACATGATCGTGCAGCAGGAATGCACAAAAGAGGCATCGGGGAAAGGAAAACCCTTTCCTTTCCCTCGATGTCTCTTTTCCAATCAAACCCCCTCCCCGAGCCAAAACTCACCTTATTTCAGCGACGCGCTGGAAGCAAATGGCTTCCAGCGCGTCGGGGAAGAAAGGGAACCCTCAACGACGCCAGCGCGCCCGCGCGCTGACGTCATTGATGGGGGGCGGGGGAGGCAGGGGAAGTCCTTCCCCTGCCTTCCCCCAAAAAACCCGACGATCGGATTCCCACGGGGAGCGCCAGCGCTTCCCCGTGGTTGGTCTTATGACGAGCTGGACTCGTCATGAGCACACGAGCACTGTGTGCCATGACGAGTCCAGCTCGTCATAAGCACCGAAGGGGTTAAACGCCATAATATACACAGGTATGTGAGGTGGCAGGGGTACAGGTGGTCATGCTCCATGAGACACATCTTACACAGACAGAGGCAGATTGTTTGCGACACAGTTAACATGGCCAGTTGTTTGCTACCTCTTACTCTGCATTCACCAGTGGGACACCTATTTGGGTCCAGGAGGGGACCCCGTTAGAGCCCCTTCATACTTCTATAGATTAGGAAGGACTCAATGTGCTTGTAAAGGGGAGGCTAATGGGAAGAGACATTACACTGGGAAGTATTTATGCCCCAAACCAAGACTAACTGGCATTCCTTCACTCACTTTCGCCCACTCTGTCACTGCTGGTGACAGATGACCTCCTGCTGAGCGGAGATTTCAACTGCGTAGCAGATGTTCTGCTTGACCGTTCCACCCCCCACTCCCGGATACTCCTACCTCTAGAATCGCGGAGGGTCTTCGGGAGTGGCTGGGTCACTGGGACCTGATGAATGTCTGTTGAACCCACCACTGGGATGCTCGAGAATATTCATTCTATTCCCTATTTTCCAGTTGCACGCTAGAATTGATTCATTTGTGTGCTCCTTTAGGCTTAACCAATGTATGCACACCACTGAGTATTTGGGGTATACCATCACAGATCACAGTCCCCTATTGTTGGATTTTTTACCGATTGGTGACCGCCTGCGAATCCCTGCGTGGTGACTTAATCCATTGTCCCTGGAAGACATGTGCTTCTGGGAATCCCTGGGAGAGGCGATCACTGGGTATTTTTCCATCAACCAGGGCTTGACGTCTATGGGCCTGGTTGAGTGGGAATCCTTCAAGGTGGTGGTCCGCGAACATTGTATGGCCCATTCAATTTGTATACAATGGGAGCTGAGCATGGAACACCGGGCCCTTGATGCTAGGTTACATGACTTTGACAATGCTCTGGGTATGGATGCAGCCGAGAGGCTTCCTGAGACCCAGGAACACCACAATGCTACCTTAGAGAGACTGGGTTGTCACAATTGCTAAGCATATAATCAGCTAGAACGCACAAAGAAGCAAGCCATCCGAGCAGATTATTGGCTTGGCTTATTTGGCCGGAGTCACACGGATCCCCCATAACAGATATTAGGGTGAACACCGCCAAATCAATATATTCCCCTGTGGCTATAAATGCCCTATTTAAAGAGTACTAGGAAATGTTGTATAATAGTCCAGGACCGGTTCTATTGGAGGCCCAAGTGGCCTTCCTGGACAGACTGCAGCTATGTGAGCTCCACCGGACCGTGAGGGATGAGTTGGGTGGTCCTATATCAGTCAGGAGATTCGCTTCACCATTAAAAGAATGGCAAAGGGAAAGGCCCCAGGTTCAGATTTTACTCCACCTCTGCAGAGACTCTGGCCCCCAAATTGGAGGCTATGTATGCTGAGTCTTTGCGGTTGGGGACGCAGCAGGCTACTTACCATGATGCGGTTGTGATACCTCTCCCCAAGACTGACTGTTGGGGAGCCCAGACCACTGAGTTCTGGCCCATCTCCATGCCTAACATGGATTCTAAAATATTCAGTAAGATCCTGGCTCTGTGACTGCTCCCTTATATGTCTATCCTTATATACACTGACCAAAACATCTTCATCCTGGCCCGGAACATATCACTCAACCTCTAGAGACTCTGACATATACTTTATCACCCGGATGCCCAATTGTACCCAAGTGCCATGCTGATGTCTATGGACCTTGAAAAGGCCTTCAACGTGGTACACTGGGACTTCTTGTTTGAAGTCATGAGACGGATGGGGTTGGGGGAGTGCTGGGTCAAGCTGACCCGACGGCTCAGATCGAGATGGGTAATGTTGGCTCTCCGCAATATCAGGTATGTCAGGGCACTAGACAGGGGTGCCCTTTATCACCCCTCCTATTTGCGCTGGCTATACATCCACTTGCTGAATATTTCCACCTGGAGGGTACAGGTAGGGGTTTAGTGGTCGGGCCGGAAACATATTATCTCACTATATGCAGACAACATTTTACTTTATTTATCTGATGAGACCACAAGTTCCTCAATAGCGATGGAAGTTTAAGGAAGTCTCTGGCCTTTGGGTTAACAAGGCTAAAACTCACCTGTTTCCTTTGGCCCTGGACACCCAGCACTCCCCAGGCATAGCCCCGAACCTTGCTTGGGCACAATCCTTCTTTTGCTATTTGGGTATTCTGATCTATCATTCCCTGTAGACTTCACAGGAGGGAAACCTTGGGAAAGCCCGCTGGTCCCTTCGCTCTTGTTTCTCCTTCTGGCACCCCCTCCAGCTGCCCAAAATGGCCAGGATCTCATTATCCAAAATGGTTGTGCTACCATGGTTTCATTATTTTTTCATTATTCTTCCAGTGAGGGTCCCAGTCTCTTGGTTTCAGCATTTGAACACTCTCTTTAGAGACCTTATTTTGGAAGGTGGCCATCAGAGGGTGTCTCTGGAAACTCTCTGGTGCCCAGTGGATGACAGAGGCCTTGGAGCCCCAAATTTTGAACTGTACTTCTTGGCCACACAACTCCAGTGGATTACTCACTGGCTTGACGGGACACACCATGAAGAATTGGGGTCGTGGGGTCACCCGCCCGCACAGGTGCCTTGCTGACTCTGCTGCTTTGCCCAGTGGTTGGGATCCCGTGCCCCAGAGTGTTGTTATCGTGGCTCTCCATTGTTGGAAACGCTGTGTGACGAAGACTGCAGATGTATGACTGGTAGGCCTCCACCACGGTGATCCTTTATCCTTTTTTACAGCCTGTCAGCTGTCAGCTTGGATGGATGCAAGACTAGTAATGACAGGTGATTGCTATCAACAGGGCATCTATCTCCCATTCGAGGACCTGGCAGCCCCCAGGACAGCTCCTCTAATACGAAGTGTTATTCCGCTCCTTTGGGGATCTGTGGGCCGGAGGCCTGGAGGAACCCAAAACCCATACAGTACTACAGCTTTTGGTCTCACTGGGCAGCACTAGACACTTAGGGACATGGTTCTATAGAGCGCTGTTATACTTTATGATCATTGTTCCCCTTTGGGTGCTGTGTTACCTAAATGTCAATAAAAATATATGTAAAAAAGAAAACAGCACAGAAAGAAATATTGGCATTTTCCAGTATGAAATTTAAATTGTGCTGCAAGGATATGTTTGAATGAAACGTCAGGTGGTTTGATGGATCAGAATAACTTTAAAAATGTCAAAACCCGAATAGAGAATGAATCACGGAACACGCTATCCAAACCCGGCAATATAGCACCAAACTACATGACCACAAATGTCAAAAAGAGATAAATTATGTGATGTGTCTGGAGATTCTGTCCTGATGGCCCCATAACACTTTTAGTGTTCTACAAGTGCCAGGAGTGTAGATAAGGCACAAGTTGCATCACATCTTCAATTGCGATCTATTTTTGCCATAGGATTAATGTGTCACACTAGGACCTAGGCCTAACTGCAGCAAAATTGTATTTTGATGTAGATTTCGCCCATAATGTACAACACATTAAAGCACCCACCTTTTTCAGTGTAGCACAGCAACTATTGAATGCCCTCTCACATTATAAGGCCAGCCCCAGGTAGGAAACAATTCCTGAAGGGTCCCTTCTGTGACAGGATTTCTGTATGCAGATACCGGGTTGAGCTAAACAGTAGTCCCATTGTTCATCCCGCGCACGTATCCACACTCATGTGCTCACGTGTTCATGTACAGCCAACTCCGAGCCTCCTATTCCACCTATGCAGAAGCAGACTTTGTTTTAAAAGGCAAAGACTCGTGGCTAGTGTTCCCAATCCATTTCAACTGAGTTTACAGTGAGTGAGACTCTCTCATAGTAAAAGTCCAAAAACCTGGTAGTTTAAAAGCAAAAAATCAATGCAGTTGAATGTGTCAGAACCCATTTCCATGCAAAACAGTATATGAATCTCTACAGAATAAGCTAGAAAGAATTTATGGTCATATTTATTAAACTTTCATGCAGCGCAACAAGCCACCTTACTGCGCTGTGCTGCATGAAAGCACAGGAATGCGCCATATTTACCATTATACAATGCATTCCTGTCCTTTCCTTGGGCTGGCGCCCTTTTGGCTACCTAGCGCCAATGCAGGCACCCATGCACTATGGTGCAAGGGTGCCTGCATTGTATGTAGGATTGTTTTTGTGTAGAAAGGGACACCTTCCTGCACAAAAACAATACTCAGATGTATTTTCCTCTAAGTGTGCTGCAGAATGCAGCACACTTAGAAAGAGGAAGCAACCTAGAGAAATATATTTCTCCTCAGTGTGCCTCCCCTGGGGAGGCATAGCAATTTGACGCATTCCCTGGTTTACCAGTGTTGGTAAATCCGGGAATGCACCAAGATCCATGGGTAGATCTGTGGGAACACCTACGCTCCACCCATGGAACAACTCCCTGTGGCAGAGTAACTCAATGCAGCGATTTGCACTGTGTTGCGTTAATCCACATTTATCAAGCCATGCAGGGCCACGCAAGGTGGGTTGGCTTGCATGGCTTCATAAATCTTAATTTAGTGTTGAGCCACCTTTGTGCTCTCCTTGCGTGGTGCAAGGGCGATGCAACACATTGATAAATACGCCCCTCAATATGTAAATTGCTTACTTCCTTAAGGGCATTGACATCTCTTCACTAGTTTGCCAATGTATTAGAAATATGGTGGATACAATTTAAGATTTGGCCAGAACTTGAAAATCAGGGGCAGAAGTAGGACACAAATAGTTAACCAAAGTGAAGTGAACATGTTTGCACTTTAATAAGAAAAGATGACATTCAACATAAAAATTACGAAAATTAGAAAAGAGAGGAATCTAACTACAGCTAGTAGTAACTTAGAAGGCACCAAAATCAGACCACATTTCTGCAAAGACTAACTTAAACGGGTCGGTCATTGGATCCTTCTACAATTATAAATGGCGACAACTTGCTCTCCCTATGTAGAAAGTTACAAAGGAGAGGATTACAGAACAGAAAACTTAATTCGACCAAGTGCCTAAACTTTAAAAAATACTCATATTTTTTTTTTACTGTATGCGGCCTTGACTAAAATTGCAAAAAAGTGGAAAATGGCTTCATCATGCTTAAGAATGGATGCAGTTAGTATAGACAACAAAGGGCCATATGTATCATTCCAAATTGCGATCGCAATTGGGCTTAGTGGTATGTATCAATGAAAACTGCCTCGCAAAATAAGGAATCGCAAAATTTGCGATTCCCTATTTTGCGATTGCATTCAAGGAATCGCAAATTGTGATTCCTTAAATGCAATGTAAGAAGCACAAAAAAGTGCAATTTGGCCTTAAGGAATCGCAAATTACCACCAACTTCAAGTTGGTGGTAACTTGCGATTTCTTTGAAAAATGCACTTTTTGCATTTTTCAAAGTGCAATGTGGCGCACATACATGCCCTTAGGGCATGTATGTGCGCCACATGTGCACCCATGCTTATTTCAGGGTGCAACAGGGTGTCCTTTTGACACCCTTGCAACCTTGAAATTGCATTCTCAATTTGCGATTCTCTAATTGCTAATCGCAAATTGAGAATGTCTTCCCATTCATTCCTATGGGCCTCTAGGCCCATAGGAATGAATGGGGAGGTATTCCTTAATTGCGAATCGCAATTTGCGATTCGCAATTAAGGAATATGTAGGATTCGCAAAATTATTTGCAAATCCTACATACATAGCGTTTTGCGATTCTCAAATAGCGATTTGAGAATCGCAAATGAACATTTTGATACATATGTCCCCATAATCATGTTGGTAATCAATTAAATACAAGACAAAAAGGAATTAATGATCTTAGAAAGAACTGATCAACAACAACACAAGAAAACAAAAAACACAACCAACGAAAATAAATTACTTGCACAAATGCATGTATTTTTATACCACAGGTACATGAAGATATCTATGTATAATAGAATAAACTTGCTTCAAAAAGTGGGAACAATGTGACGCAAGTGCTCGTGCAGAGTGAACATGTGAGAGATGAAGTGACTGTACATGTAAACATTTTTAAAAACATGAGACGCAGTGCTATAGCAGCCTGCAAGCTGTCTGCCCAAAACAAAATGAACAAATCCTCATCCAGAGAGGCTTCTAGAAGCTTCTTAAAAGTCCAAGGGGAATTCTTGCTTTGGGGTAGACAATGGATATCGATGATGTTTTGACTCCGATAATAGTGGCAGTTTGAAACCATCTCAGAGAATCTTCATAAGGATGTGGGGGAGAGGCAACCTGTATGGTAGGCACATGGTGTGATTACATAAACTATGGCTGGTGTGTTTTCTCTGAACAGTGTGGGTTTCACGCAAAAACTCACTTGAGTTGCATGAAAGGGCCCTTCCATGAAAATCCTAAGGAGAATGGAATGACTGCAAGCCTGCTCGTCTTTAATGGGTTCTTAACAAAATTGAATGAACCAATTAATGACGGTCCCTCAAAAGTGACCTACCGGTAAAGTGAGTAAATAAATAGTCACTCACCAGAATCAATAAATCGATATTTTAAACTTGATATATGCCCTTCAAAACAATGAATGTAAATGAATTGGCGGCAAAGACAATAATTAGAAGAGCAATGATGAGTGTCCAATTTGGGGTTCAAAAGGAGCACTCAACTTTAAACAAAACATAATTTTATATTTCAAGTGTAACTTACCCAATGAAGGATATGGCAACCCTTCCAAAAGGTTGGGAGGAATGAGCTGTGAAAAACACATAGGGGCAGATTTACAAAAAACTGACACATCCGTAGAGTTGCGTCAGTTTCCCTGCGCCAGCCTGCGATACCCTTGCTCCTCCATGGATGCGCCATATTTACAATACGGCACACCATAGTGCAAGGATTGACAGATGCGTCAGAAATTCTGATGCATCTGTTGGCCCAACAGTCACACATTGCTGGAGTCGTTTGGCAAGCACTACGCAACTCCAGCAATGCAAGTTGAGGCCTGTACTTATTGTACTGCGTCACTCCTTACGCCTGCTTCAAGCAGGAGTAAGGTTTTGACGCAGTGGCGTCCTAGAAGTGGCGCAGTGAAATCTTGTAGATTTCACTGCATCACTTTTACAAGGCTTTCCTGCGTGGGAACGCCCACCCTGCATACATTATACCTGATGCAGGTATAATGTGGCGCAGGACTTTACAACGTGACACATCTCCCTAGATGCTCACGTTGTAAATTGGCCACATTGTTTACACCGCCGCTGCGTCACCAATGTGAACCAACAGCGGCCAAAAGTGTCGCAAGGAGCTTGTAAATCTGCCCCAAAATGCCAGATGTAAGGCTTTATTCACTTTCAAGCATTACAAACTTTGAAAGGCAGGAATGCAGGCAGGGAAACCCATAGAGATGGTTACCACTAGCCAAGCTGGTCCATGTATGCTTTCAATAAGGGCAAAACTGTAAGAGATCATGTAGTGAGTGCCCTTTTGACATCACCCACTAACATTGATTTACTATCTCACTGCAACCTACTGCCAGTTCTGGGCCATATCAGCTGCATACATTGCGAAGCCTGTGCACTCACACTTACCATTAAAGACTTTTCCC
Organism: Calotriton arnoldi; assembly: GCA_963921515.1. Lineage (NCBI taxonomy): Eukaryota > Metazoa > Chordata > Amphibia > Caudata > Salamandridae > Calotriton > Calotriton arnoldi. The sequence continues at coordinate 677,794 of CAWUFW010008632.1, read as the reverse complement.
ATAACAACCACAGTTTTGTCCTCAAAAGTCACACAAACTGCAATAGCATGGATGTGATCTACGTCATCCAGTGTCCCGGCGTTCAATGTGATATAGATCAAACGCGTCAGAAAGTTAAGGTGAGAATGGCGATTCTCCAATTAGCATGCAAAGATAATCTTGATTTCATTAAAGACAACAGAGGCTATCATTATGCAACAACCTTTATTGCTGCCCAGCATGCAGCCCTTTAAATAAAAAACATACATCATAAAGTAAAAAATTTCATTCTGGTATAATGGCACAGCATATATGATCATAGCAATAACCATCTTCCTGTGCTGTGATGCGAAGAAAGAACTTGAAGACATGACAAATTTGAAAACAGGTCACCTCCAGGAAGGATTCCAATATACCTCTGTGGTCTGATCCAATCAAGAATTATTTCCTGTGAAAAATGGATAGATTAATAAACTATTCTAAGATTAGAATATGCGCAACACTTAACATTGATTCCTAAGAACATGGCACAAAATCCATATTTCTTATTCATCTTTTTTTTTTTTTTTAAACAAATTTTGGGATATCATCACATCTCCTCACCTTATCCATAACGGAATATAGGGTGAGGTGGGTGGGATAATGATAGCCTCCGTTGTCTTTAAAGAAATCAAGATTCTCTTTGCATGTTAATTGGAGAATCGTCTTTTCATTACAAGACCGGAGGCTATCAATATGCATGTTTAAAGCTGTCTACAACTAGATTGCTTACATGATTTACTGGTCTCAAATAAATATTTGCAAAGGCGCTGCCATTCAACCAATCTGCCACCTTGAGGATCTCTAAAAAGAGTTCTACCAGCCCAGAATACCTTACTGGCCATTGCACCTCTTGCTGAATGAGCATCAAAAATTGACAAGTCAATATCTGCCTCACTCATTACTGTTCTAACTCACCTGACTTCAGAAGCGGTACACACTGCTTTGGGCGTCCTAACATAAAATATTAAAAGTTGATTCTCACCATCATGTCTAAATTCAACCATTCGATGCTCATATACCCTCATGCAACTTACCACACAAAGTTTGGGACAATCCTGGTATGAAGGGTAGAAAACATGCCCGGACATATTCTTTTCCTTTTCCAGATATAAAAGTGAACACCATTTGATGAATAAACCATGCTGCAAATTTCCAAAACTTTAACATCCGAAGCCCTTCTGAGTGATAACAAACAGAGAAGAGCAGCCAATTTTTGAGAAATCTGCCTTAAGGAAATATTTTCCTGGCCATGCGTCAAAACGTTTCTATACTAAATTAACATACCAAAGGGAAGTGTAGCGTGGCCTAGGGGGTCTCTTAATTATTATTCCCTTCATCATTCTACATATCAGTGGATCGTTCCCAACTGTGATGTCACCTATGAGGGCGTGTCCACCTGAAATCCCTGACCTATGGCAATTAATAGTCCTGTAAGATAAACCTGACTGAAACATTTTGGCTAGATAATTGGCCAAATCTATCACATGAGTCTTCATGGGATCCAGACCCCTTTCCACGCACCAACAACACCATCTACATCAAACTCCCTTATATTTCTTTCTAGTTTCTGGAGCCCACGACTCATCCAGTAAATCCTTAACCTTTCCTGAAAGGCCTGAGAATCTTGCAGAACCCCTGATATTCTCCAAACAAGAAGGTCCAGCTTTCCTTCTATCACCAGAGAATGTTCTTCCCCATCTGGGGCTATCGGCAAACCCTGATGTACTGGTATAAGAAAAGATTCCTGCATTGCAAGTTCCATCACCCTGGGAACCAAACTTGAGAAGTCCAAAAAGGATGGCGAGCAATAGTTTGCACTTCTCCTTCCGAACCATCTTGAGTGCCCTCTGAATCATGGCAAAGGGCGGGAAGACATAACTTCCCCCCGAGACCCAATCCTGAAGGTAGGCATATAATGCTAGGGATTCTGGGTCCGGTCTCCAACTGAAAAATCTTGGCACCTGACATGTGAGTCTTCTGGCAAAGATATCTAAATCTATTGGGCCCCAAACTTCCTGGCTTCTCTTGAAAATCCCCAGATTCAACTACCAATCACTGAAATCCTTGAGGTGGCGAGAATTCCAATCTACCATCAGATTCTTCTTACCTTGAACTGAGTTGTTGTCAGAGTAATCCTGTGTTCCCAAAAGAAATACCATATGTCCCCTGCCAATTCTGCTAAATTCGGTGACTTTGACCCTCCGAGGCGATTGATATAGGAAACTGCTGAGACTTTGTCCATGCCAATATGGACTACGCTGTTCGCCATCAACTGTCTGAAACCCTGTAGACCATTGAATCCAGCCATAAACTCCAAGCAATTTATGTGCAATGAACTCTCTAGACCTGACTATCATCCCCCCCATCTCCAGATTGTCCAGGCAGGCTTTCCAACCCAGAGAACTGGCATCTGTTTCTAAGATAAACTCTAGCACAATGCCAAAAATCACTTTGCCGTTCTAACACTCTAGGCTGTTCAGCCACCACTCGAGTTTCGAACGAGCCTCTGGAGATAAACTTATCTAGTCTGCATACCGAAGGCCCGTCCGTAAACCAACTGTCTTTAATCTCTGGAGGACCCTGGAGAAATTTTCTGGATCGAAGAGTACAGCACACCAATAGTCCTTGCTAAGTCTCTGAGAGTCACAACCTCTTTCTCCAAAATATATCTCACTTCCTTCCTTATTTTACTTATCTTCTTCTAGGGAAAAAGAAGCTGGGATTGTAAAGTATCCACCTGAAAACCCCAAAACTCCAAAGACTGACTGGTATCACTACTGATTTCGCCACATTGATAATAAAACCCAGGCTCTCCAAGAGTTCCTTTGTCATGCATAACTGAACCAGCAGCTATGTTTATGCTTGATTCATCGACAGGATGTCGTCCAAATATATTGTAAGCTGAACTCCTCTCTTCCTCAAGAAGGCCACCACGGGTCTTAGAACCTTGATAAAACACCACAGAGCAGAGGAAATCCCAAAGGGAAGACAACAAAACTGGAAAACCACTCCCCTCCACATAAATCATAGGTATTTTTGTGAACTTTCAGCCCTAGGGATCATGAAATATGCATCCTTTAAGTCCACCTTTACTAACCAATCATTTTCCTGCAGATTATCATGAAGGAGATTGATTCTCTCCATCTTGAAGTGGTGAAAGACCAAATATTTGTTGAGGTCCGTTAAGTTTATAACTTGGCGCCACCCCTTGTCTTTTTTTTTACTATGAAAATCATGCACACAGACCCATCATGCGTGTCTACCACTCTTACTATTGCACCTTTTAGCAACATCTGGGAAATTTCCACATCCATCAAATCCATTCTCTCTTTGTCGAAGACAATCTCTCACGGTTGAGAAGTTTGAAATGGGGATCTCCCAGAAATCTATTTATTTTGAAATCTGGCACTACACCTAAAACTCAGGGGGTCATTTGTAATCCCACCTGTGAATAAGAAATTTCAGCCTTCCAGCAACATTTACTGGGGAGGAACCAGCACAAATCGCTCCACCTACCTTCGGAATGTGCAAATCTTGCTCTTCCTCCTCTAGATATCGATCTACCTCTTTGTGGGTAGAAACCTGGTGAGGTTTGGAAGCCTCTGCCGTAGCCTCTGTAGCCTTGATGTACTGATTTTGGGAGTAGAATTGGGACCCTCTTGTTCCTCGGCCGGCAGCCAGTCCCCTCTTGGCGGCCCATCCCAAAATGCATGACCCAAACATGCGCCGTAAATTTTACTGGTCTTTACTTAAGGATGTAAAGGTGGACACATATTTGGCCAACAACTTAATGAAATCCCGCCTACAGAGAAGGCCTCCCAGGTTACCTTCTGCCTCTCTATTTGCCAGGTCCGTAACTTTCAGGCACATCCTCATAAGGATGGCCTATTTTCTCTCAACTATGAGCCCTCTATTGGCATTACCCAGCATGCAGACCGCCCGCTGGCTCGAACCTCTAAGGAGGTCAAGGTCTATATCAGAATCATTTATATGTGCCTTTTCGGCCGTATCCAGTACCCGAGCCAAAGGGCCTAGGGCATCCAATAGATTGTCCTGGCATTGCTTCAGGCACCGTTCCAGACCCTTTCTTGGGTCCTTGCCAGACTTGAATAAAAAAGTAATGAGTTCTGGGTACAAGTTAGGCATCTGGTCTGCCTCATCGTCTGAAAGCAGTCTGGGGCATTCGGCCCTCATCAAGTTACGCTATTACCTCTCAAGAGGTCGTCTAACTCACTGCATAGTAAACTTTGCCATGTGAGTAAGTGGCCACCACTCGGAGCTGCATGGGTGTTTAATAATGGCTGGGCTAAACATGTCTTGGTCCAAAGAATTCTTGACTGCCCTAGCTGCAAAAGTTACCGGCAAATCCTCATCTAGCCCGTCAAGGGCATCTGGGGCTTAATCAGGATCAAAACAAATTTGTAAAACCCATTCTCGTTATCATTGACATCAAACAAATTCAGGCTAAAGCAGTCCTGGCTGTCTATCATGCCATGAAGGACACCTCTTTCTCTTGTGCCACATTAGACACCAATGCCTTTTGTAGTGCTGTGGCTACCTTGGTCTCTTTTAGTGGTCAGGCTACCACGCAATGAGGATAGGGTATCATCCCTTTTTGTCCTTCACCCAATATTCTTGGGTCTGCCCAGATGTCTTGTTTTTCATAGTGTATTCCCACCCTTTTTGGGGTTTAAGGGTCTATCCTCATCTGAGAAAGAGAAGTACTCCTCCTCTGAAGGGGCACGCCTCTTCCTCTTGGATATAGCAGACTTGATCGCCTCCTTAATAGAGGTCTTCAAACCCTCCTCGAAATACTTTTTAAACATATCCTCACCTACCTCTAGCTGAGGTTAGCCTTTATCCTCGGCCATAATAGTGAGTGATAATAGTAAACTGTCACTAAATTATTGAAAATCATATTCTTAAATGCAAATGAACTTAATGCTACTAGTTCCCTTTTTGATGTTCGGAAATATTATGGGCTTTCAAGCAGTTAAAAAAGGCCAAATTCTAAAATATTATGGCTTTCAAGCAGTTCAAAAGGCCAAATTCTAAAATATTATGGGTTTTCAGGCCATGGAGATTGGGAGCGCAGGGGAAACAAAACAGCTGATTATCATGCAACGTAAAAGCAAAGCGATTGACACAACCGGGGTTTGTTTTCAAACAAAAATGCTGTAACTATGGCAACAAAGGCAGTGAGGTAAGCCCAAGAAATGTGGCTGTCCGCGGCCCCCGCAGGGGGCCACCTCAGCAGGGCGGCCCTTTAGTGCCATCTTGGCACCACCCACCCGCTCTAGTGTTCAGAGGGGTCTGCGAGCCCTCGGCCGGGCGCCTCCGTGACGTCCTTCCTGTGCGCCGGGGAGGGTGGGAGGGCTTATATGCCTCCCCTGCCTCTCCTGGCGGTCTCTTTTTCCCAGCCACGCCGTCTGGGTGGTCGTGCTGTGGTCGGTGGGACGCGTTGGTTGCGGGCGACAGGCCGCGTTAGCAGTTGGTGAGTGCACACATCCCCCCTCCGCCCCTCCTCTTGTCTACGCCCGTGTGGGACCCTGGCCGAGATACTTATTCCCTGCTCCGGCCCCTGCAGGAGGCCCGCCGATGCGGTGCAGGTCCTTGCAGGGTGGTTGCGGTAGGGGTCCGGGACGGGCACAGGGTCCATGGGATGCATTCACCACGGCCTCTCGTCGCACCAGGCGACCACAAACAATACCCAGCAGTCCTATTTAAGGGCGACCTGCTCCACTACCGCCGCTCCGGGACCTCTACCTTAAGTAGAAGTCCCGGTGGTTTGGTAGTTCCTGGCGGCACAGCTTGCGCAGACAGGACAAGACAGTGCAGCCAGGCCCAGCAGCTTGCAGCCCGATCAGCGGGGATCGGTGTTGCTGTTTACCGGCCTCTGCTGCCTGGCTGACCTCCGTCAGCGTTCCGGGGCTAGGTCTGCCGGTTGCCCTGCCCGGTGCCATCGCCGGTGAGTGGGGCGGGTGCACTGTATCGGCGCCTGTGTGCTGAGGCCCACTGGTTGGACCACGTGGGCAGGGGTCGGGGAGGGGTCAGTCGGGCCGCATGGTTCTTGGTGTTCTTTGTTGCCAAGGGACACTGACTGATGAGGGAAGTCAACCTCCTGATTCGTTTCCGTTGGACGGGTCCCTCTCTGCCGGAGCTGCTAGCAGCAGCGCTGAGCAGGCGGGCCAGGTCCCGGGGCCCCCGGCCTGCTCCTACCATTGCAGGACTGCCCCCCCCCCCTTCCCCAAAACGGGTTCACCTCCCGTGCCTCGGTTGCCGTGACATGCGCAGGCGGATAGGGATCCCTCACCTGAGTAGGACCGGAGGGGAGCACCATCCTGTAAGTTTGCCCAGGCCCTGTCCGCGGGCGGGCCTTGGGTTCATTCGGGGCCTCCTCCGGGCCAAAGTCCCCGCAGCGCACACCCCAGCTCCCGGGTCAAGGCTGAGGGCTATGTCCGAGCTTTCGGATGCATGTCGTGATTCCCAACAGATGATCTTTGTTGGCATCCTGGCTCTTACCCCAGAGCTGCCTCGGCGCTCAGATATATACCAGGCTTGGATTTTGGGGGGGCTGCCCCCAGCGCAGTGAGACCCTCATGGGAGATCAGCCGGCGCTTTACACATTCCGGGACATTCCCGCATGGCCGACGGGGGCCGTTTCATGTGGGCAGTGTGGTAGTCAGGCAGTCACCGAGCCGGACTTTGAGGGGGCTGGTCTGTTCATACACCGGGCGTCTGATCTGGTCCAGGAGGCTCTGCTAGCCTTGACCAGCGCAGTAGCACTCCAATCCAATGGGTATCCGACGTTATTTTGCCCTCATCCCTGCCTTTCTGTCTCTTCTGGCTGTCCCGCATGTGGTGTCCCTTAAGCACCGGGCGTGGGCTGAGAAAGGGGTACCACGGGTGGCGAGCTGGCAGGGTGGCATGTTGGACCCACTAGGTCGCGAATATGGGATTCACATGCTTGGCACAACAGTCTTTTGGGACTGATGTGTCGGTCCCGGTTGCTGCGGGCCGCCTGGGGCCCGGTCTGTGCGGAGTGCAAGCTCACGCTGCGCAGCAGTTGGGCCTGGTATATGAAGGATGTTAGCGACTTGTGTCGGTGTGGCTGGCGGTGCCGCGCGCCTTTTGTCCATCAGTTCTTGGGTGAGGTTGCTGCTCTCCTTGCGAGTTTTAATAGAGCTGACCACTTCTCAGTGACTCTATCAAGCTGCCTGTAAGTGAAGGTCGCGACGCAGCGTGGCGCCGTGAGTCAACGGAGCGTGGTCTCTCAAGACAGTAACTGGATGGGGGCGGCAGAGCCTGCTGTAACTACAGGGTCCACAATCCAATGTGTGTGTTCCTAGGTGTCTGCATGTCCTTGTGGCTTTGAGGGTATGCCTCGCGGTCTTCATGAAGGAAGTACACATGGGTCCGTACCAGTGGGCCAGGCGGAGGCAGGCGCACATAGCTCGGAGGAAAGGCCATGGGTTGGTGGCCAGGGGCCGGTCTTGGGGAGGGCCACTTTCCCTAAACTCGCGGGTGTGTAGAGAAAGGTTTTCGATCGCTGCCATTGTGGTTTGGTGCAAGCATCGAACTCAGAGGGGGGATTCACAGGTGCGGGCATCTTGGCGGTGGAAGAGGGCCCGAGTCAGGCTGAGTGTTTCAGTGGATGGGAAAGCGCACAGGAAACGGAATGTTAAGTCTTACTTAGGGCACGCTAGAGAAGGCGAGGGTCCGGTGTGGCATGGCGTCTAGGTGTTTTCGATTCATGGTTGATATATGCTATATGCTCTGGCGCGGAAGCACTGTACTAACAGATATCAATTCACTCAGCTCGGTGCTGCCCACTTGTCACCATCGAAGAGATGGTCTACGTTGGCCTCGCCGGTATTTCGCAGCGCTGAATTTGAGCAGGTGGCAACTGTCACTGGCGCTCATGATTGTCGCTACAGGGGGCCGCTGTTTTCGTAGTTTGTTTCTGTACTTTAAAGAAAGGCACAACAGTGTTTTTATTTTCATCATACATTTCAAACAATTTACCAGCTGTTGGGGCACCAAACAGTCTGAATTGTCGCACTTGAGGAGGGTCATGGAGTAATGATGTGGGCACTGTCACTTCGCTTTATGCCACCGAGGCAGGCTTTAACAAGTCCATAGGTGCAGATTCGAATCTGGGACCCCTGTGCGGCATTATGCCGGTTGCATGTAAGGCATCTACCCAGACCTGGCGATGTACAGAGGGGATGTTGACTGTAGCCGTGAGTAGGGGGCAGCAGCTGCGACCGCAGCTGTTGTGCGCTGCCGTCATAAGGTTAGAGTGTGCTTCAAGCTAGCAGATAGTGTGACTGCATTGCTCTTTATCTCTGCAATTTGCTGGGGTAATCGCATGGACCCGGGCGCACTTCCAGAGGGGCGATAGCATAGGCGGGAATAATTTCTTGTAAAGACGTCCTCTTATCGCCTGATTCACTCAGTGGGCAAATATCTTGTCTGGTTCGCACCAAACTGTGAAGGGTTGCATTGGTGCCTGTTTTGTGTCCCCAGCTATTGGCACAGAGACTATCGTTTTGGTCCCCTCAGTGTTAGGGCCGGCACACTGCCGACAGATCCCCAACAGATGCTGGGTCTCGGGCTCACTCTAAGCAGCGCTGTGCTCCCTGCTGCCCTGTCTTTACGGGGAGCCGGCTCCCCCCCTCCCCCCTGGTATCATGTTGTCGGTATGTATGGCTATACTCCAGGCAATATTCAATAGCGGGAACTCCACCTGACGGTGTTGGAGCGCCTTGCAATGGGACCAGTTACATAATGATCTTGAATAAGCTTTGCAATCTGAGACAGACTCCGATGGTGGTGATTCTGGGGCCGCGGTTCCTCGCCTTTCATTTCGGGGGGAGCAGGGGGTCGGTGGTCCACAGCTAGTCTGGTTCGCGATCTCCCCCGGTTTTCTGAGCACTATGCAGTCACACGTGGACCAAGGCCGGGGGCGAGAGAATGAACTGCTGTGGCGGTCACCCTAGTTGGAGTGAGATTAAGTGGTGATCTAGCAAGCATTTTGGGGCGTGATCCCGTCCCCCCTCCCATTTGTGTGGTCATGCCGCGGACTGCTCTTTTGTGCGGTTGTGGGGGGAGGCAGCCTGATGGGGTAGAAGCTGCACCCTAGTCCCGGCGTGAAGCCAATTGCACACAACACTATGGTGATAGGTGATGGCTCAGTTGGGCACGAGGTACTTATGATATGCACCCTGCTTACGTGTAAGTAGGGTACACTGCTGATTGAGTGGATGCATAGGTGGTATGCTAAGTACGTTCCTACCAGCAGCAACGGGGTTGTGCTAACTGAGCCCTAGGAGGGTGGGCCGATTGACCTAGTGAGTTATGTAATCCCTGTGATGTCATGATGAGGTTTGGTAGCACAGGGTAATAGGGGCAGATGGAATTAAGTTCCTCTCGAATGGATGATACGAAGGGTAATTAAAATAACCTGGTATGGAGTCTCTCCTGTAGTGTGCATAGGTCTCTTATCCATCAATATTTTTGACGATCTGGTGACCCGCTTTTAGGGGATGCCCAGGGTTCTTGGCGGGGCGAAGTAATGTTTCCAGTACACCAAGATACCCGTTGCTTAAGGCCTCATGCCCCTATTGCTTCAGCCTTGGTTGGGCGCACCATATTGGGGGCCAGTCACTCACACGTATAAACCGTCGGTTGCCCACGTCAGAAAGACTTTTCTCACACCTAAGATCACCTGGATCCCATATAGCTGCGTCATTCGGAGGGGAGTTGGAAAGTCCACTGCCTCCAGGGGGGTGACTGCCCACCTTAGCACAGGGGGGCTAGGTCTCGCGGGCTTGTAGCACGTTGTTAATGGTGCAGGATCATCATTGTTTCACTCTTGGATACCGGGACCTCACGACCAGGTCTGACTTGTTGGATGTCAGTTACCAGCCCAAGGGGGGGGGAAAGCACAATTTTTATTTACTCTGTGCTGTGTCATGCTAAGTACAGTTCCTGCCAACAACTATGGGGTTTGTGCTTCTTGCTGTAGGACGGTGCCCGCTTGACCTAGTGTGTTATGTATACCTGTGATGTCAGGATGAGGTTTGGTAGCGCAGGGTAATAGGGGCAGATGGTACCAAGTCTCTCTTGGGTGGACGATATGTAGGGTAATTAAAAATTGCCTGGTATGTAGTTTCTGCTGTAGGTGCCACTGTGGGAGCGCGGATGGCACATTAAATTTACACTGCCTCCGGGATAAGCCAGTCTCTGCCTAGCCACCGAGGGGTGAGCAGGAGTCAGCATAAGTGTGCACCCCCCTCTCCTGACTAGAGGGGTGGCTTCGGCCAGGTTTAGGTGCATACCCTAGCCAACCAGATACTCCGTGTACAACATGGGTAGAGAATGCCTATGAGTGGTTTGCAGTCAATTCGCAACCGCCCCACTGGGCGAATGTTTTAGGCCACAAGGTTGTGGATGGCTCTTGCGTGGGAGCCTGGTGAAGAGCCAAGGTCAGGCTAGGAAGTCTCATGCTTTCGCCGCACTGTTGCGGCCCAGTCACGAGCGCATTGTATCAGGGTGAGCTGGCTGTGGGGCATGAAGCGCCAAGGCATCAGTAACACTGAGCGGCTTGCAGCCAGAGGCGGGATCCGATGCACGGGGCATTTGTTAGGGTAGAGCCCCACTCAGAGGTACCGCCTTTAGTTCTAGGAGGTCTGTTGGCACCGCCTTTCAATGGAAGCCATTGTCTAGCGGGCTTCTCTGAGCAGAGCATTTGCAGGCGTAAGTTGCAGTATCCGCTACCATTTCAAATGTGCATCTTTCACAATTTACCCAGATAACTGGGACGGGAAGTAAGGTAGGCAGGATACCTCTTGCTTCTACCTGCATTGGCATCTTGGCAGGAGTGATTGTCAAAGGGATTGCACTTCATCCAGGTAATGTTAGCACACATCCACACCAAGCCGACCGTTTAAGGTCACCCTGGGCCGCACTTACACAGCCCAGTAGGAGCCCCTTGTGGTGGTCAGTGCCAGGTATTACTAAATTGAACTGACAGGAGGCGTGACTGTGGGTTTCAACAGCAGAAGTTTGGGGAGAGCTAGACTCCACCCATGGTCAAGGTGTAGGTTTTTAGTTGGAGTGGCACTCTTATTTGACCCGGGGTTCATTGCTACACGAGGGCATCACTGAGTTGCAGCCTGAGCACGGGCATTGTGTGCTTCCCAGGGAGCAGCAAGTGAAGGCAGGGCCCTTCCCTAATCTGGCATCAGAACACAAGTAGTCAGGGCCTACTTCTCTGTTGGGTGACTTGTGTAGGCACAGGTGTAGTGGTCACTCCACAACTACACAGGAGGGGTGAGTTCTTTCCAATAGAGGGCACAATGCATATATTGTTTCTAACCAGAACTTACTCCATCATTGTGTTCACCAGAGTCCAGCAATATAAGAGGCCTGTGAAATTGTCTGGTCAACGGGGTAAAGTGCACCCCAGAACGGAGGGTAGGTGACATGTTGCTGCAGTTAAGCTCAAATGTCCCGCCCGGTTAGCTATATTAGCCACGCTGGGTGGGGACGCTGTCAGCTGCTGGGGCTGCGCAGGGTGGGCAGTGTGACCCCTCCCCTCCCCCCCCACATTTGGGAATAATCTAGTATAGTAGGACTTAGTCAATCCTGACTGTTAGGTAACATATTGCATACAGTGCGCACTGCATTAAATCAGACAGATTCACTAGGCTGGTATGCCTAGGGGTTTCACCACAGGGGAGCTGAGCGGGCGAAATTCCCATAAGGAATAAGGGATGCATGACAAGTGCATGAGGACACCCTCGCGCATTGTCAGATACTTCTAGTCATGAACATTCCTGTGCGTCATGATTTAGCAATCAATGGGACTGCGCAAATGTTAAGTATAAACCTTCTCGCCCCAATAGCCAAATCAGGCAGGCGGGTTGATTGGAACAGAGATTGACCAAAGGGGGGGGTCCCCCCCAGTTTCTTAGGATACACCTAGGGGGCAACGACATCATTGCCATGATCCAAGACAGATCAGGCAGGGAGGGGGCTGAGGTTGTCCTGGAACCACTAGGAGACCCCAGGTACTGCCCTGTGGCAGTAGTGAGGGATTACATGTCCGTGCGCCCAGCGGCTCAGGGTTACTCCTGATTCATGCAGACTCTGGTCCCCTGACCAAATTTCAGATTGACCGGGTCATGGGCGCCTGTCTGGCCCGGACGGGCCTTGCCTGCCCCGACAAAACATATTCCAGCCATTCATTTCGAATAGGGGCAGCCACAGCGGCATTCAGGGCGGGCATGGAGCCAGCGGGCATAAAGAGGGTTGGGCGCGGGCAATCGCGCTGCTTCGAGAGCTACATTCGCCCCTGAAGGCCCAAGATGTTAATATTACTATTGTGTGCCGTGATGTAGTAAGCGTGACTATGTGTGACTTTAGAGATGATAAACAAGTTTTTGAAAATGGTGTTCGTTGTATTCACCAGGTTTCCGAGTATGGGTGATCGGCCATTCATTCGTTGCCAGGCTGGCTCAGTGGGCGGGACGCAGGAACTGGATGCGGGGGTTTACGCAAACACAGTTGGTCTGGATGGGCTTTCCAGGAATGAGATGGAGCAGCATCACCTCCAGACTAGAGCAAAGGCTGGCCCTAGGGGCCCTCTCCCCAGCATCCTCGTGATCCACCTGGGGGCAACGACCTGATTCCCATGGGAAGGAGGGCACTATTACAATCAATGAAGTCCGACTTGGGTGAAATCAGCAAACGCTTGGGGCAATGTGAACTTTGGTGGTCGGAAATAATCTCTCGCAGGAAGTGGCACGGGGCCAGGTCCTGCGAGGCGGTGGAACATTCTCGCAAGAGGGTCAATGGTGCCATGCGTAAGTTCACTGATCAGAGGGGGCTGGGTTTCATCAGGCACGAACTGATCCAGTCCTCAGTCGAGGGCTATTTTGAGAAGGATGGGGTCCACCTGTCCCCGGTGGGGATGGACCTGTTCCTGCTTGACTTGCAGGAGGCACTGCAGATCGCGGGTTGCAAGTGACTTTACTGCCTGTGTGTGGGGGCTCTGGCAGCGACGGGAGCCCCTCCAGAGCTGTGGCGGAGTTACAGGGCGATCTGGAAGCAGACTGGTACAGTAAGGGTACCTCTGCGGCAGACCGGTACAGTAAGGGTACCTCTGCACGGCACAGTAGGGGTGCCAGGGCCAAAGACCGGGAGCCTCAGGGCAGGTTCCGGGAAAACCGCGACGGCGCCCCGTTAGTCCTTTGGGCGGTTGGGGGCCTGACCAACCGGGGGTTTGCCCTTCTACGCTCCGCCCTGAAAAGGGCGTGAGTAGAACAGACCAACGTGTCAAGTGATCCGGAAGAGGATCGTCTAAGGTAGCACTGACGGGGTGCCCCACAGTGCTGGCTCACCAGGGGCGGGGGCAGCATAGGTTGGCACAGCTGCCCCGCCCTTGGATCGCCCGTAAGATAACCCACATATTGCATACTCCTGTATGGAATAAACCTGCAGCAATATTTTCCCACTACAAAATTGTCTTGTGTATTTATTTATTGCATGCTCAGACAAGGGGGGGAGAGGTTGCCAATAATGGCACTATGTGGCTGTCCGCGGCCCCCACAGGGGGCCACCTCAGCAGGGCGGCCCTTTAGTGCCATCTTGGCACCACCCACCCGCTCTAGTGTTCAGAGGGGTCTGCGAGCCCTCGGCCGGGCGCCTCCGTGACATCCTTCCTGTGCGCGGGGGTGGGTGGGTGGGCTTATATGCCTCCCCTGCCTCTCCTGGCGGTCTCTTTTTCCCAGCCACGCCGTCTCCCGCCCCACCTCTTACCCGGCGTCCTGGCTGGGGGTCAGGGTATCCTGAATGTTTTAATGTTTTCCTTTTGTGTTGCAGGCGGAGTTACAGGGCGATCTGGAAGCAGACTGGTACAGTAAGGGTACCTCTGCGGCAGACCGGTACAGTAAGGGTACCTCTGCACGGCACAGTAGGGGTGCCAGGGCCAAAGACCGGGAGCCTCAGGGCAGGTTCCGGGAAAACCGCGACGGTGCCCCGTTAGTCCTTTGGGCGGTTGGGGGCCTGACCAACCGGGGGTTTGCCCTGCTACGCTCCGCCCTGAAAAGGGCGTGAGTAGAACAGACCAACGTGTCACGTGATCCGGAAGAGGATCGTCTAAGGTAGCACTGACGGGGTGCCCCACAGTGCTGGCTCACCAGGCGGGCGGGGGCAGCATAGGTTGGCACAGCTGCCCCGCCCTTGGATCGCCCGTAAGATAACCCACATATTGCATACTCCTGTATGGAATAAACCTGCAGCAATATTTTCCCACTACAAAATTGTCTTGTGTATTTATTTATTGCATGCTCAGACAAGGGGGGGAGAGGTTGCCAATAATGGCACTAAGACAGTGGCTAGAAATAGTCCGCTTTCACTCTCCACCCTCATGCTTTCACTTACCCGATGCCCGTAATCACCGCCGAGTCCGGGGTTCAAGGAGCGCCTGCAGGGAAAGGCAGTCAGCACCACAGTGGGCTAAGGTGAGTGCTTATGCCTAAACTGCACCACCAAGCAGGTCGCAATGCGCCCCCAAGTGGCAAGCAGTTCGCAATGTGCCCCAAAACGATGACTGCATTTCCCCACCTCCCCCCAGCTGAAACCTCGTGCCAGCTGATGAGAGGTCGGGAAAGAGTGGGGAGGCTGCGTAGGTAGAAATGCTTGTCAGCGAACTTGCTGTGATCCGCTATTGCCACTGTGTGCTGTGGGCACCCGGCAGCTCATTTTTCAAATGAACTCTGAAAAACTAGCAATGACAGCCTCTATACAGGTTGCGATCTGTTGCTGCCACTGACAGTCTGTTAGCAGTGCAACCATACCTAATCAAAACTCATATTACAGTAAAGAGAGATACTCCTGTAGCGAATCTAAGATCTTGCTCCATAAATTGGAATCGCTCTTCAAAACTATGTACCTAATCAAAATCAACTATCAATATATATACAGTCTATTAGCAAAATATATATGCATCAGTGCAACTTCAAAAATCCACATATATACAACAGTGTAAACAGACTAAGCAAATATGCTTGAAGATAGAAAAAACATGTACTTTTCTGTATAGGGGAGCAGCTACTAAAAGAGGAAGATGGTTGCTGCTATGGTCATATATGCTGTGCCATTATTTCAGACTGGCATTTTTCACTTTATGATGTATGTTTGTTCTTTAAAGGGCTGCATGTTGGGGCAGCAATAAAGGTTTATGCATTATAATAGCCTCTGTTGTCTTGTGATGAAATCCTTCAGCAGTGCAGCAGGATTCTGTGTAATGTTCAGGGGGCTCCCCTGGTCGAGCACTTCATGGCATTCAAACACCCTACGTAAAGCCTCAGATGATTCGTGATTGAAAATATCATGCCCAACTCGAGGGGTGGAGACATTTCCAGTGCCATTAATATGCGCAAATGTAAATGGATCCATTTATTCGACACTGTGTAACCTAACCTTTTACTCCATTGCACGCTATGGTGTCCATCAGTAGCGTAGCAAAGTTGAGGGGGGCCCCCTGCAAGGTACACGGAGGGGCCCCCCGCTCTGGATTTAATCGGAGCTCTAGGGCCTGAGTACTGTGCTGAGGGGGCCCCCTGCAGCTCGGGCCCCCCCGCACCGCTGGGGTCTGTGTTACGCCCCTGGTGTCCATATGAGTTCTAGGTTTGCACCCATAAATAGTTTGTGCGGGTAATACAT
This sequence comes from Calotriton arnoldi, assembly GCA_963921515.1. NCBI lineage: Eukaryota > Metazoa > Chordata > Amphibia > Caudata > Salamandridae > Calotriton > Calotriton arnoldi. Next base: position 662,038 of record CAWUFW010008632.1, on the reverse strand, counting down.
TGCCCCATGAATTAAAGAATTTCTTTTTTCTGTTCACAAAAACTCTTTTCTCTGATCACTGAAATTATTTTTCTGTCTACTGACGCTTTTAATAATGAAGCACATGAACAAATACGTCTGTAAATCCATTTATTCCTCCTGCCCTTTGGCACAGAGATTTATATTCCTTGTTGCATGAATTGAGTAATGACACAATTTAGACCCTGTTTTCATACACACTGACAAAATGTAAAGTATGGCCACTTTTTTCTTATCTGTGTAATGGCACCGTAATGATTCATCGGTTGCATGGATGAGTCTCGGCTATGTTATGTATTTTTTTAAAAACACAAAACCTTTTTGCCATTGAAACTCTGTTTATACTGAAACACTTGGGGGCAGATTTACAAGCCCCTTGCGCCACTTTTGCGCGGCCGTTGCGTCACTTTTGTGACGCAGCGGCGACGTAAACCATGCGCCACGTTGCGCATTATTTACAACGTGACGCATCTAGGGAGATGCGTCACGTTGTAAGCTCCTGCGCCACATGAAACCTGCGTCAGGTTTCATGTGGGCGTTCCTCCGCAGGGTGGGCGTTCCGTCGAAGGAATGCCTCGTAAAAGTGACGCAGTGAAATCTACAAGATTTCACTGAGTCACTTTTCCGACGCCGCTGCGACGAATCCTTACGCCTGCTTCAAGCAGGCGTAAGGAGTGGCGCACCACGTTAGGTATGGGCGGCCCACGAGCATTGCTGGAGTTGCGTCGCGCTTGCGACACGACTCCAGCAATGCGCCGCCCTTGCGCCACAGGATGCGACACGCATCGGCCTTTCCTTGCGCCACGGTGCGCCGCATTGTAAATGCGGCGCTTCCGTGGTGGCGCAAGGAGAGAATTGCGTGTCGCAACTATTCTGGCGCATCCCTGCTGATTTGCAGGGATGCGCCAGAAGTTGTAAATCTGCCCCTCGATTGGGCCACAGATGTATCTATTAAGACCCATGTCATACTAGTCATGGGAATGAATAGACTGAGATACACATCGTAACACAGCAGCGTTGAAACAAGCAGTCCCGCTATGTGCTCCTATACAATTGTGGATTGTATGCCTGCCAGGCAAAGACCGCGTAAGCATGAAAGGGCCATCTTGGGAGTAGGCTGGTTTGTGAAACACGCGAGTGTGCATGCTCAGGTAGAGTGGGTGAATCCGCTTATCTATCGTCTGTCGGCTGGATTCTGGTTGCTCACTATTGAAGCGCCAGACCTGCTTGGCTAGCAGTAAGCATCTGTATGTATTTCCCTGCCCGCATTCCTTTCCTTTAAATTTCGGAATGCTTGCAACTGAGTACAGCCTTATATCTAGCTTGATGTATTTTTCAAAGCTCATTTCTCCTAACCTTTTGGAAGGGCTCACACATCCTCCATTGGGTAAGTTACTTTTGGAATATAAAATGATGGGGCATATTAGCAAGACCGGCGATAAAATTATCGCTGTTTTAGCGGCAGGAAACTGCCGCTAAAACGGCAATAATGGGCTTGCTAATATGCGTTATAGAATTCCAATAGAAGCCCAGGTTAGATGTCCTGCACATCTAACCTGGGCTTCTATTGAATTCCATAACGCATATTAGCAAGCCCATTATCGCTGCTTTAGCGGCAGTTTCCTGCCACTAAAACGGCGATAATGTTATCGCCGGTCTTGCTAATATGCCCCGATGTTCCGTTTAATCTTAAGCTCTCCTTTTGAAACCCTAATTGGACACTCATTATTGCCTTTTTAATTATTGTCTTTGCCGCCCATTCATTTACATCCATTATTTTAAAGGATATATTTCAAGTTCAAAATATCTATTTATTTATTCTAGTGAGTGCCTATTTATTTAGTCACTTTACTAGTAGGTCACCTTTGAGGGACCATTATTGATTGATTGATTCAATTTTGTTTAGAATCCATTAAAGACAAGCAGGCTTGGCGTCTTTCCACCCTCCATAAGATTTACATGAAAGGGCCCTTTCATGCAACTGAAGGTGAGTTTTTGCATGAAACCCACACTGTTCAGATAAATACACCAGCCATAGTTTGTGTAATCCCATGCTATCCTTACCACAAAGGTTGCCCCTCCCCCATGCTGAGATGGTTTCAAACTGCCACTGTTATTTGGGTTGAAACATCGACGATATCCATTTTCTGCTCCAAAGCAATAATCCCCCTTGGACTTTTAAGAAACATCTAGAAGCCCCCCCCATGAGGATTTGTTCATTTTGTTGGCCGTGTCTTAGGTTTTATTGAATTTTACATGTACAACCACTTCATTTTCTCTGGTTGTGTTTTCTTGTGTTGTTGTTGGTCAGTTCTTCGTTTGACCATTAATTCATTTTGGTGTTGTATGTAATTGATTACCGACAGGATGTTTGTTTTTTATACTAACTGTTACCCAAATGCTGAGCTTTACTGGGTCACCCCATTAGAAAGTAATGTGAAGAATGGATGCAGGGCATTTCCACTCATCTCCCTGTAGACAGGCCAAATTTGGATAGCTGACCTAATATCAGAGAAATCGGAAATAATTTTGATATGAGAAGATATGCAGAACAATAGTTTAGAAATTTGGGAGTGAAAATTGAGAACAGATTTAATAATTAAACCTAAAGGTTGTAACCTTGGGATAATATTTAGTGCAAGGTTGATCAGAAGGAAGTAAATATTTGTGAGTTAGGTACAATAGAACTACAGGGCATCTACTTTTTTATGATACAGCGGCAGCACATCAACAGGTGACATTGGGAAGTGATGACACATTCAAATTGAGTGTGCTAGAATACTGTGGAATAGAAAAGGTCATGTGACATATCAAACATAAGAGCAGCAACATGCAGAAAAAAAATGAAAAGGCATGGGCAACATGATTGGCCTGCAAGGCAATTTGAATACAGTGGAAATTGAGCCTTACTTGAAGTAAAGTACTTCAAATGAAAATGCCAGACAAAAATAGAACTAAGCCATCCCTGGATATGATCCGTCTTCCCATGAACATGGTCAAATTGTAAAGGCATGACCCATGATCATACATGATGAGTAACACCAAAATCCAGATGCGTAAGGAAAGAGACATGCTCAACATCGAGCACAGCAGATCTTTACCCACTACCCGAATAGTGATAGTCTCTGTGTCATGTCTGATCTGGAAATTCAGTTTACAGAGCCAAAACAAGTATATGAACATAAGGTGACATTGGAGTCAGTGTACAATGCAGCAGCAAGGCATTACTCTGGAAAAGGAAGTCTTGTGATAAGATGAAAGTCTGAAAGGTCAAGGATCAGTCTTTTCAAGAATGACAAAAGTGGTTCACCATCATACCTTGACTGAAAATATTGCGGATCTGATTCACTGAAGTATGCATAGGTTACGACTCTCACAAGTACCATCTATGCTTGCGCTTGAGTAACAGCTACGAAACTTCAATTTGCAACAAGCACAACTTTTGACTGTCACAAGAAACAGTTTCAAATTCATAGGCAGTAGCGGTCGGTGGTGGGAGTGCCGCCGGGCGCTGATGTGGGGCGGGGAGGGCAGGGTGGGGTAGTAACTATGGATTACAGCCGATTACAGGTAAGTACACATATGAATAAATAAAACGAATTCGTTGCGCGCACTGCATCGCTTTGGCGATGCAGTGCGCGCAACGAAATTCGTTTTATTTATTTATATGTGTACTTACCTGTAATCGGCCGTAATCCATAGTTTACTACCCCCCACCCTGCCCCTCCCCGCCCCACATCAGTGCCCGGCGGTACTCCCACCACCGCCCGCTACTGTTTATAGGTGTAGTTTAAAAACACATCTACTCCAACTTTGGCAGCCTATCCTAGCTTGGGTAATATAAGCATTTAATAAAATGCACTGTAATAAACTGGGTTATCAGTTGTGAAGTATAGGATGCAAGTCCTCTACAAGTAACAGGTCCACAATTGTCTTATTGCTGGAAACCAACTACCCCTTTGTAGCACTTGACTTTCTCCGGGTAGCAAAGCAAAGCAGTCCAATGCCTTCTCTGAGGAATGTGGTGTGGGCTAGTAATCTCCATTTCATGGCATTCAACAACAACAAACCTTTGGTGACACACATATATCATATTTCACTCCTAGTGGGTGCTGAACCCCATGGGCACAATGCCCCCACCTATATCACAGGCAATATAACCACATATTGAGGGATCATTATTTATATAATGCAGGCCTAATAGCTTTGTCAAGGGGTCACCACATCACTCAATATAAGGCAGGCCTATTGGCTTTGTCAGGCTGTCATTAAACATAAATTGAATCTACTGGCTTTGCAGGGTGTCCAACATTAATAAACATAACCATGTGTTGTAATGCACTCATTATTCTACCATTTAAGACTCATGAAGATTCAGATGCTTTCTAGGTATTATAGTGTTCATTAAAATTATCAAAAAGTAATTTAAAATAATCATGAACGTGTGTATTTGAATATTTCTTTATACTCATCAGACCACCTAATGCAGCCATAGGACCAGCAACTAGAGATCCTAGCACTCCAGAGCCCAAGAGCAAAGCTCCAACTCCAAAGAGTGTTTAAAACAAATAACAGCTGCTTCTCAGTTCAGGGATTTATTTCTCTGGGAGATAAAGGCCTAATTTTCTTTAAATCCTTTGTGGGAAGCTGCTGTACATCCTGTAACCCCCTGCAATGCATTGAATGAATTTTGGTGGTGGCGCCGCTGCCACTCCTTGTGGAACGCAGTCCTTTTGTGGGGCATTATGGGTTGCTCCTCGCCGGGAGCAGTGAATACAAAACGGCTGACTCTTAGGACCTTGAGCTGCATGCTTTTCTTTTTGTTTTCCTTCTAGAGCTGGGATCACTTCCCCATCAATGGGGCACCTGGCAGCATCTGTGGAGGGGATGCTTGGGGAGCCAACTCCCCTGTGGCATGGCTGACTTCTGCTGCAGTATAGTTGATGTGTGTTGTACAGAGCTAGCACATCCACCTCTGTGCTTTCGCCTTGTGGGGAGCAGACCCACTGAGATTCACTCTCACCCAGTGGAGGGAGCAGTGCTGTCCTCGTCATCTCTCTTCTTCTGTGTTTCTTCGAAAATAGTTTCCCAGGGACATCTGCCTTCGGACCCACCTCTGTACCCAAAGACCAGGCCCGAGTCCAAGTGGCCCACCAATCCTGCGAAGGTTCCCCAGCGATTCTAAGCCAGAGTCCACCGTGGGCTGACCCCTGCCGAACTCTACCTCGACGCCTGCAGCCTCAATCTAAATATTCCCCTGACCACAACCTGCCTGGTAAACTGTTCCCGATGCCAAAGGACACCCCTGCACTCAAAGCCCCTGGGCCTTGGAGAGCTTGACCAATGGTGTCCCTAAGTCCCCTAGCATCAGAACTTACCTGGGCCGCTGTGAGTTTTCTTCATCCAGCCTCCTGGCCAGCCCCTGTAGTCTCTGTCCAAAACTGATCTTCCCCATTGAATTACATTGGTGCCTTATGCTGGGTTGGCATTCTGTACCCAGCCTCCCCTGTGACACTGAGGGTGTAAGTTTGGTGCTGCCTTGTGCCCCCCCTGTGCCTACCTTTAACCCCAGAAGATTGACCACAGGCACCACTTTACTCACCTGTGAGCAGCACTTCTTCAATCAATCCCAGTCTCCATTGGTTAACATCAGGTACCCATCCCCGAATTTGACCTCTGCACCCGGCTGCCCCTTTGCCGCTGGTGGTTCAGCTTTGGTGCCAATCTGAACCTTGCCTGGTGTTGACTTGAAACCCCGTAGATTGGAATTGTAAGTTGTGTCCTTACCTGCAAAACTACATTCTTGTTATCCTCTCGTAGGTTTACATTGCTGATCTGAAAAATTACACTGTGTCAGTTTTTAAAGTGAAAAGTATTTTTCTTGAAAAACGTATTTACTTTTTAAAGAAATTTCTTGGTCTTGAAATAAATCTTGAAAGAAGTTTATTTTTCTAAAATTGGCGTGGATCTACTTTTTGAGTTGTGTGCCATTTATTAGTCACCGTGTACACAACAAATGGCTTACACTCCTCTGTGTTAGGCCTAAGGCTGCTCGACCACTATACCACAAATAGAGCACTCTGGGTTAGCATTGAGCCCTGTACACTTCTGGGGGAATCACTGGACCCTTTACACAATATAACTACCTAGTAGTATATGACATAAAGTGCCAGCTTCCTACATTAGTGGTACAGCGGTGGAGTACAAGACTCAACATTTGTTGTACCACTTGACTGATAAGTGATTTCACAAGAGGAAATCCAAAATTGTCTTAAGTTAAAATATTTTCCAATTTTTGATTTTTCCAAATTTACTTTAAACTAGTGCTAGTGCCTTTGTTAAGTCCCCCACTGTTTAGAAATTAAAAGTCTATAAAGTAGTCAGGTCCTTAGCATCTTTTGTAAGTTACTAAGATGTTCCCAACTACTTCAAACACCATGTCTGAGAACCTCCCAGGAGCTCAACCTGGCCCCTATGTACACCTCAAAGAGCTGTGCAAGGCATGGAAACTTGCCATGGGTCGTAAACCCACAAAAGTCAATCTGCAGCAGTTGCTTGCAGAGAATGACAAGACCCTGGCAAGTAAAACTTCCCCCACTGGGGAAGAGGATGATGAATCCCAAGTGGTGGAGGAGGAGGACTCTGAATCCATGACTACCCCCTCAGATAGCAACACCACTGGAAGTGACCCCAGCAGTCTCCTAGAGGAGGCAGACTCTGAAAACGCAGCTCTTCAGTAACTGGCCAAGAGGATAGACTTAGAGGTTAAACTTGTAGCCATAGAAAAAGAAAGAGCTGAGATGGGCTTAGGCCCTATCTCCGGTGGCAGCAAAATAATAATTAGGGAGCAATTAGGCTCTTTTGACCCAAAAATCCCCAAAGGGATTTTCCCCAAATTCTTTGAGGGTGATGATATCACTAAGTGGTTAATTGCTTTTGAGAGGGCCTATCTTAGGAGACAGGTCGACAGGAAGCTGTGGAGTACTATCCTGTGGGGAAAGTCTCCAGGAAAGTGCAGGGATAGACTCCTGACAATTTCTGAGAAAGAGGCTGAATCCTATGACATCATGAAGGGTACTGTAATTGAGTGCTTTGGATTCACCACTGAGGAATATAGGATCAGATTCATGGAGGCTCGAGAAAGGGAAACAACCTTTACAACGCAGTTGTTACGCCGCGATACCTTTACAACGCGGTCGTTACAACGACTGCGTTGTTACAACGCGAAGCCATTACAACGCACGTCATTAGATCAACTTGCTATAGATGGCGCTCCAACCTAAGGAATAGTATCATTTACTATTCCAACACCTTCCCTACTGTTGCGCAGGGTGGAGTTAGAATAGTAAATTATACTATCCTAAGGTTGGAGCGCCATCTAGTGCAAGTCGATCTACTGACTTGCGTTGTAAGGGTATTGCGTTCTAACAACGCGGTCGTTGTAACGACCGCGTTGTAATGGAACGCGATGTGAAAGCATGCGTTGTAGCATGATATATTCCTCGAGAAACCCAGAGTCAGACCTGGGTAGATTTTATAGACTACTCAGTGAAATTACTAGGAGGTTGGTTTGATGGTAACAATGTGCATTATTATGATGGCCTTATAATTTGATAATGAAAGAACACCTATTAAGTAATTGTGTACAGGAGAAGTTGCATCAATACCTAGTAGACCTGGGGCCAGTCTCTTCCCAAGAGTTGGGGAAGAAGGCTGATAATTGGGTAAGAGCAAGAGTGTCCAAACCTAGATATTATGGGAGTGAGCAAACAACTGAGGCCAAAAAGACCCCCCTCCCCCCAGAAAAGACAATAGGGCACTCTGAAAAAGATAACACCTGATCAGAAGGGTGGGCCCAAGACACCTCACAAAATAAGAATGGGTATCAGGGTAAGAACTGGGACCCCAAGAAGGCTTGGTGCTCTAACTGCAACAAGACTGGGCACCTATCCAAGGACACTTGCTGTCCAAAAAACCAAGCTCCTAATGTAATTTCAAGGGTTACTGGTATAGCCTTTAAAGGTGGTTCCTCGGATGAGGAATTCCTCCTAGCCTTCAACTGGAAAGTGGGCCCAAGTCGGAGTTGGAGATTCTAGAGGGGAGAAGACACTTCCACTACCTGCTGGTGAATGGAATTCCAGCCACTGCCCTGAGAGATACCTGTGCCAGTCAAACAGTGGTGAATGACAGGTTGGTACTCTCAAACCGGTATGTCCCAGGTGAGACAAAAAGAGTAAGGGCTATCCCTGGGGAAGTCACTGTTAGGCCTGTAGCTGTAGCACCTCTAGAAATACCTGGGCACCTTAGTTTCAGAAAGGTGGTAGTCAGTAAAAACCTCCCCCTTGACTGTCTCCTTGGGAATGACCACCCAGAGGTTGGTCTGAGCCAAACAGAGGTACTGGTCCAGTGCCAGGCCTCACCCAAGGATCTTGGGGGGGGGGGCACCTGCAACTAGTGCAGGTAAGCCCCAAAAGAAAAAGAATAAGAGAAAGTGTGGGAAAGGTGAACAACTGTTAGCCACAGTTCCAGGGTGCCAAGGAGATTCTACACCAGTAGGGAAGAACTCCTAAGTTGGCACTGATGAAGTCCCACCTGACCCACAAAAACACTTGACTAGTCAGGCAACTGTTCAGCCTGAGTTGGCGGCTCGTCAGCTGGTAGAGGAGAGAGTGGAAGTAGGGTGCTCACTACCAGAAGTGGTGGATCCCCACTCCCAAACAGCAGACAGACAACCTGAACCCAAAGAAGCCTGTAAGTTGGCACCTTCACCTGTCAGTGATGAGCTAAAGGTGTGGTTCTGGGCACTGACCACTGTCAGTGACCTCTGTTGGGTGTTAGCCTTTATGACTGCACTATTCCTTGCATGGTGGTCTGACCCCATGTCAAATAGGAAGTTAGGCCCCCTGACCCTGTTGGTCTTGGTGGGGTTACTCAAGCTGTGGGTAACCTCTTTGGGTAAGCTGGGTGTTGCCCTGGCTAAGATAGAATATAGCAGAGGTGAACACCTCTGATCCGAAACTAAAAAGATTGGGTAAAGACACTAAAGAGTTAGGAAAGGGGTATTGTAAGTTAGCTCCTGAAATTGTTGAGGTAGGCCAGCTCTCCAAAGGGACTGACCTGGAAAGAAGAATGTAAGGCAGAGTAGGCCCTGCAACATGCAAACCACTTCCACTATTCTTCCTCTCCTGTCCTGACAGATTAGAAAGACTCTTCCAGGTTTGGCTGAGTCTCCTGGCCTTTGGGCTGGGGCGGGCTCATGTGGGAAAGTGGATTTCTGTTGCAGTACCCCCCCCCACCTTTTGCCTGGCTTTTGATGCAACTTTGACTGAAGAGTACTCGTCCCTGCTGCCCAGGTTCCCTGTACCAGTGTTCTTTACCGAAAACTGTGCCACGATTGACACAACTTCTGACAGCCCTGTAAGTCCAAAGTAAATGGTACCTTGGTACCTAGGGCATTGGGACTGGGGAGGTTCCCCTGGGGTCCCCTCACTTGAGCCTGCATGCTTTGGTGCAGAGACAACGAAGTTGACATGGCACACTGCCTTTGTGCCATGCCAAGCACCACTGCCTAAGGTATAGCTAACTCACCGCTCTAGCAGACGTTACAAGCCCAATGCAGGGTGCAATATATTTCTATCACAATGTAGAGAGCGAGAGACAGTAAGACCAGTTGCACTCTCCCAAAGTCAATAGTCACACACAAAAGCAACTGGAATGTTCAACAAATTTAGGGGGAGAAGGACTTTGGACCCTGTCATAAGGAAGGAGGTCCCTCCTCAGACCTCTTGGATATCCAAAGACATTGGAGTAGATGCCTCACTCACTTATCATGACATGCTTCATCATCGACGCCTATCCACACCCTGGTAGGATGATACCACCAGGGTGGACTCAACCAAAGATAGAATGGGAGTTCTTAAATTAAATCAAACTGGATAGGCAGGGATCCAGATGAAGATATACAGTTTAAAATACTTACAGGTATAGCCAAAGGTTTCCTTTATTCATAGGGTACCTGGAGTATGAATACAAAAGTTTATTGGGGTTCCTTATTGAATGTAATTGTTCAATTAAACCTCCTATGTTTGTGCCAACATGCTTCTGCCCATGCTCAGAGCCCGTTCGGGTCTGGGGCCTTCGTCGGGACTTGCTAAATGTATCCTTGCCTTTCTATCCATGCACACAATGCACACTCGTGGTGCCTAAGGCTCTCACCTGTCTTGTTTTTCTTTTCTTGATGATTTTCCATAAGACAGAATGTTTTTTAACGAGGTTAAAGGTGAACCTAAAGCATTGTTTATTAATTAAAATACATGGTTTCAATTTATAACCAATTGTTTTGCAGACCATAGCCTATAATCGTCTTGATCCTGAATAGGTGGGGACACCTCTCTTGAATATAAAAAGTGATAGTAGTGCTCTCGTAGAACTTCGATGTAGTCCCATTCATTGGAGTATTTACAAGAGAAGTTTATATAAATTATACAGTTAAAAATAGACATTCTGGGGCAGATTTACAAGCCCCCTGCGCCACCAGTACGTCACTTTTCGTGACGTACTGGTGGCGCAGGGGGCTCCTCGATATTTACAAGGAGAGGAAAAGCCACCATGCGTGACTTTTCCTCTCCTTGTAAATACCGTCCCTTCACACGCAGCACTTTGCGTTGAAGGGGCGTTCCATGGGTGTTGCTGTGGGTGTTCCCACGCAACACCCATGGAACAAGACACATCTCCAGATTTACGAGAAATCGTAACTCTGGAGATGCGTGTGAATGCTACGCCACCCTAGAGGTAGCGTAGCGAGGCGCACCGAGGAGAAATGTTTTCATTTCTCCTCGTTTTTCCTCTTTCAATGCGTGCTGCATTCTGCAGCACGCATTGAAAGAGGAAAAGCCTGTACTGATTGTTTTTGTGCAGAAAGGTGCCCTTCCTGCACAAAAACAATCTCCCCATGGCGCAGGCATCCTTGCACCATGGTGCAAGGGTGCCTGCGCCGGCGCTTGGCAGCTGTTTGTGCGCCAGCGCAGGGAGAGCACAGGAATGCGACATATTCTTGTAAATATGTCGCATTCCTGTGCTCTGAAAGTGCCGCAGCGTGGCGCAGCCAAAGGGCTTGCAGCGCCACGCTGCGGCACTTTCTTGTAGATCTGCCCCACTGTGTTTTTTGGATGTGATACTGTATTTTCACTATACAACCTATGTGGAAAAACGCGTTTGATGACTGGGTATATTGCAGGCATTTCATCCACACTCTTAGCTTACCCTCTGTTCTGATATTCCAAGGGTCATGCTGTTCTGGAGGGTGGTGCCGTCTTTTAGTCACACTCTTATCAAGGGAAAAACACTCATTAGATTTAGACAAAAGAAGGACACTCATTTCACACTGGTATTGTTGGATGTGGCTGAATACTCATCGTATGAATACATGTTTACTAAATTTGCAAGCATTCAACAGATTGTTCTTAGAAAGCTCTGGCCAGGGGCCGTACCTAATATTGGAGAAGAATTATATATTCTTGGATCGTATTGTTGAGATATCAGACATAGCTTTTGGATATATGGGAAATATGTTTACTTATATCTTCATAGCACTTTTGGGTTCATTCTTAAAGCTCCCGCCGAAGCCCTTATCTGTAGGTGTGACACCCTCATGCTATTTGGATACTCTGCCTCTTTGCTGTTATTGTCTGTATCGTCATTGATGAGTGGTGTGTTAGTAACAACCCACCGGTTGGTGTGTCAATACTCGTGTGGCTTGTGCAAGTTATATATGTACCGCTCCATTTTTTTGTATCGTATTATTATGTAGGATACAGAACGTTTCCTTCATACGCCCGTCTCTCATGCATTGTTTATATATTTGGGGAAATGAGGTGTGTTTAAACGAGGTATATTTTAAAGCTCCTGCCTAAACCTAATAATGGTGTCTGTGACACCATCCCTTACATACACAGTACTATTCTTGAGTAGATTCGCGTATTTGTATCTACCTCCCTCTTTCTTGATTTACTTACTTCCTCAAAGAAACAGCACCTCCGAAGTACTTGGTATCTCCTCTCAGACTGCTGCCGAGCAATGGTTTGCACTCTGTCAGCGGTACTTTCAGAGGCTGCAGCTCCCTGTGGGTGCTTATGATGACATCATCATTGTGACTTCTTAGGGATGATCTAGGTTGAAGTCCCAGTTTATTCCCACATTTCCCGATAGTTATGAATGATTGCTAAATGGAGTGCAATGAATTATTGTTCCATTGTGTGTTGGACTTCATTGTTTTTTCCGAGTTTGTTATGCCAAGTAGTATGAATGTGTATTTATAATTTCCACTCCTTTATTGCACATATGTCTATACCTGTTCAGGTTTTCTTATTCCTTTCCATATGATCTCTTGATATTCTGGAAGGGGTTACCCCTCATCTTCAGATAGTCTGTTCCTCCTCTACTCATGATAATTGTGTTCATTGGATTTCCTCATTCAATCCCTGTGTCATACTAGATAGCCTGTAAATCCATCTTTGTTAGTTTCTTAGTAGTTGTTTTTCACATACTGTTGGTGGCAATTTGTCAATGATAAACCAGGTGAAATCATTTTCTGTGTGGCCTGAAGATAGAAAGTGACGCATTCGTTTTGTGATAGTTTTTTTGCATCGGAAGGTGCTTCTATGCTCATTGATGCGTAATCTGACTTTCCTTGTGGTGATACCTGCATACTTCAATCCACATTTGCATATGATTATGTATACCACATTAGTACTGTTGCAGTTGGTATGTTTTTTGAGGACACAGTGGGTGCTTATCCCCAAGTCTAAGTCTTTCGTGGCTTTCGCAATTGGGCAGATACTACATTTGCCACAGGGATGGTGGCCAGTTACTTTAGGCAGATTCCACATTGCTTGAAGTGTACATGTTGAATTCTCCTTCTGCTTGGGCCTCATGTGGACCAGTAAATCTTTAAGTGCTTTTACTTTCCAAAAGTGAACATTGGTCTCTCAAAATTCAATGAGTATGATGTTGAGGTTTTCCAATGTTGTAAGACTATCTTTTTCATCAGATATGCATGTGTCCTGTATGTGGTGACACACACTAGTTTGCCAATCTGTGGTTTTTCATGTGTCTCCAAGAGGGAGTCTCTCTGATTGTTTCTGACTCTTTTCTTGGCTTTTTTGATCAAACATTTAGGGTATAGTTTATCTTCAAGTTTGTTTGACAGTAGAGCTGTTTGATTGTCGTAGGTAGACGTTTCTGTGCAGTTTGCCTAAGAAATTGGCCAACTGGTAAGGTATCTCTAAGATTTTTGGTGAAAACTATCATATCAGAGCGGGTTATTTACATCTGTTGCTTTGTAAAATACCTCAGTTTTCAATTGGTTGTTTTCTGACCAGATCTTCAGGTCCACGAAGGTGATTGATTCCTTACTGACAGTCATTGTGGACCTTAGGAAGGTATCCACTCCATGAACTCACAGGCCTCTGTCTCTGCTCCTCTCCAGATAACCAATACATCGTCTATAAACCTCTTCCACAGTTAGATGTTTTGGGTGAAGGGATCTGTATTGGTATGTATATTCTTCTGTTCAAAATCGTGAACATACAGACAGGCTATAATTGGGGCAAATGTGCTGCTCATGGATGTTCCGTGTGTCTGTAAGTAGACGTTCTCTTAAAATTGGAAATAATTCCTTGTTAATGCCATATGGGCACAGTCCAAGATGAAGCTCCTTGGTGTAATCGAGTTCCACTCCGTTACATTGAGTAGGGCCTCGAGTACCTCAAGGGAGGCCTCTTGGGGTATACTTGTGTAGAGGGCCTCTACGTCAAGAGTGACAACAATACCTGTTTCCCTGTTAAAGGTGAGGTCCTGTAGCATCACCAGGACACTTTTGGTGTCTTATAGGTAGGAGGGCATCTTTCTCGTCAAGGGGCTCAGGAAGTGGTCCGTGAATCTTGACTTTGGCTCCCAGATGGATCCGATACCTGAGACTATTGGTCTACCCGAGGGGAGGGGGGATTTTTCCTTTGTGAATTTTGGGGAGTATGTAGAAATAAGGTACCTTTGCTCCACTTTCAATCAGGAATTCAGCTTCTTTTGTTGTAATCCAGTTGTTTTCTTTTGCTTCATTTACCATCAATTGGATGTCTTCAGCAATCTCTCTTGTTGGATCTTTCCTCAACTTCTTGTAATTTCTTTGGTCATTCAGGAGCTGGAGGCATTCGCTGTGATACATCTATTTTGGGATGATCACTGTGGCTCCACCTTTGTCGGCAGGTTTTACTACGATATTGTCCATGTTGTCGATTTTTCTCATCACTTTGTGTTCTGCTTTTGTCAAGTTCTTGAATGTGTGTGTGCTCTAGTCTTTCAGGTTATCAATTTCAAGGGACACTGCTTTCTCAAAAGCCAGTACAGCAGGGGGCATGTTATTACTTGGTGGATTAAAGTGGGATTTTTTTCTCAAGCCTGTGTTGGTGTTCTCACTTGATATTAGTGAGATTTGGTCTTTAAATAAGACCGATAGGCGTATCAATTGAAAAAATTCTGCTAATTCCACTTTTAGGTTGAAGAGGTCCAATCGTGGTGTAGGGACAAATCCCAATCCCTTATTGAGGACTTGTTGCGGGACCTCAATAAAAGTCACTGTGCTTAGGTTCACTATTCCCATGGGCCTCTGCTTGTGCTTGGTCAGGGTTCTTGCTCCGGTTCTTCTCGTGGTTGCATCTGCCATTGTACTTTTTGTCCTCTTCACTTCCCTCTTCCTTGGTTCTTGCATCTCCCTAAAAAAGGGTTGACACAGTTATCCAAACTGTGTAGGCTGGATAGGGGGCTGGGTATAGGGCCCCATCCAGATGGTTGTGGCTGGAATGGCATAGGTTGGGGGTGGAAACCTCAATTTCCAAGGGGGCGTCCACTTCTTCTCATGTACTGGGTGCGGTGGGAACTCCCTCCAGAGGAGTCACTCAAACATTTCTCTGATTCTGTACTGTCAGTGTCGGAGAAGCCTGACACATCAGAGTTCCTTGGTTTGTAATCTGCTTTGGAATATGTGAAGGTGCCGTCAAAGGTGAACAAAAGCAATTGGAATGTTCAACACATTTGGGAAGAGAAGGACTTTGGACTCGGAAGGAGGTCCTTCCTCAATCCTCTTAGATATTCAAAGATATTGGAGTGAAGAAGGGTGCACTATATCTCAGGTGTGGGCATACCTGCATGGGTATATATGGCCCTAAAATATTTAAGTCTATTCTTCATATTGTAAGTGCCAGGGATGCCATATAGAATACATGGATGAAAGTTCAACAACTCGAGTTTCCCAGCGCCATGATGGCTTCTTTGAACCCAGGAGTATTTGGTACCAAACCCATCCTCTTAATAAACCCACACTGATGCCAGTGTTGAATTTATTGAAACATGTTCTCAGAGGGTACTATAACTCCGAGATGTGGCTAGGTCAAACCTCGCGCAATACCATTATAATATCACAAGTACAAGTAATATCCAGAAAGTGCTCAAGGGAACAGTTAGGAGACGGCCACCCACGTATCCAAAGGTCCTTTGTGACCACTGGTACACAAAGGACTAGTCACAATGCAAAATCCCGTTCCCGAGCAAGAAACAGACTTAAATCATCATAAAGTCAGTTCAAACAAATATCAGTCCGAGTCTCGTATAGTATGACTCTTCTTTATTTTCTTTGTTCGGAGCCATAAGTTAGCCATAAGTTAGTCACCAAAGGCTCATGACAACAGATAAAAGTAGCTGATATAGCCGAGATGTAGCCAACACGTGTTACGTCTTGGGAATATCGCCCACAAGACTTGAACTTGGTCCTCTACTATGACGGGAGTACTCTCCGTAGCCTGATATATATCTAATTGTTCTTAATCGGAACACAAGCGACCTAGAGATTTATATTACTTATGATCGATTATATGTTGTGCTTGAAATTCGGCGGCACTGTTTTAGAATTTACGTTTGCCCTGAGGAAGTCGGTGGGCGATATTCCCAAGACGTAACACGTGTTGGCTACATCTCGGCTATATCAGCTACTTTTATCTGTTGTCATGAGCCTTTGGTGACTAACTTATGGCTCCGAACAAAGAAAATAAAGAAGAGTCATACTATACGAGACTCGGACTGATATTTGTTTGAACTGACTTTATGATGATTTAAGTCTGTTTCTTGCTCGGGAACGGGATTTTGCATTGTTCTCAGAGGGTACCTCAGAGGTACCCCCTGAAACACTGTCATCCCTGGTGTGGTCTCTGACTGGCTTCAGGCAGCCTGCCACCACCAGACATGTTTCTGGACCCCTGGGTCGATAGCCCTTGCTCTCTGATGCCAGAAACCCCCTGGAAGGCACAGCGCTCGAGATGGAAGCTTCAAAAGCCTTGCCACCTTTGTAATGTGACCCCCAGCCTCTGTTGCTAGCAGCCCCTGGTTCAAACCCCCCACGTTTGGCAGAAAAACCAGTAAGAAAACATAGTAGGAATAGGAGGTGTGCCTCCCCTTTGACAACTTATGTTAGGCCTAAGGCTGCTCGACCACACTACCAAAAATAGAGCACTTTGGGCTTACATTGAGCCCTGTACACTTCTGGGGGAAATCACTGGACTCTTTACACGATATAACCACCTAGTGGTATATCACATAATGTGCCAGCTTCCTGCTGGGGGATTTTCAGAAATAGTGGCAGTGCACCACGCTTACCATGAGGAGCAATTTCAACAGGCCTCCTGGCCTCTAAAATGATGCATTCATATGGGAGCTGGCTTTACTGGCTCCCCGCATCAGACTTCTCCTTTGCCTGGCTCCTGGTGCTCTTCTCCAGCAGATGGACACATCTTGTGCAGCCCCTCCACTACCAGCCAGCAGAACTCCCTCCTGCCCACACTCCCAGGCCCAAGAGCCTACTGGCTATTTTGAAGGGCAACAAGTGGGGCATTGGAGCCCAGGTCTTCCCCTAACTGGTCCCCAGGGGGCATATAGGGGTAGCACCATAGACACTGGAGAGACCCATCCTAATCCTGGGGTCAACATGAGTAAAAGGTTGTATTTCTTCTTTGCATGGCATCAGATGGCTTCTCTTGCCAGCTGTCCATTCTTCCGCTGTTGTCTTCTCCTTGACCCAGGATTGTCTATCCCCTGGAGAAGAGTTTAGAAGTGGGAATTTAAAGTTCTAGATGCCAGGCATCCCTGGCCAATCCTAGAATTCCACATCATCCTTCCACCCTCTTCCCAAACCTTCTGCACCACAATCTTGGTAAATCTAATATGGCACCATCAAAGTTTCTCTTAGAATAGCTCCCCTTAGAGCCTCAGCTCCACCCATAGCTAACATCATTGCCAGATTCCTGCCCACCAAAACTTCAAAGGGGAGCCACTCCTGTGTTTGCTTCAGAAGTCTGGGCTCCCTCCTTTGCTCAGTTGGCCTGGGCTTGCCCAGCCTAGGTGCAGTGGGACGGCTAATTATCAGATGCAGATTTGTCTCATATCCTTTCCTGTTCCAAGAACTAGATCAATCCCTGATAATTGCTCCTTTTTGGGGGGGGTATTTGTTCGCTCTGCTGGGAAGTAGAGTAATTAATTTGTCTCAGCCAGTGGGATAAGTGCCTGGAATCTGATTATGAGCTGAGCCAGAGCAATATGGCAACTCTTGACGTTCCATCACATATATAGGTGTGTTTTTGGAAACTGTCAAATCAAACTCGTCATGCATGTTTTACTCCAGTTTGACACTCTGCTGGACTTTGTAAGCCTAATTGGAGCAAAACTGCACTTTAAGTTTTAAGGCAGATTTCACCTATGTGTATAATAAACTGAAAGCATGTCAGATATTTCAGCAAATTCTACTGATCTGCCTGTGAATGCCCACTAATATTACAATGCCTAACCCAGGTCAACACCTATCCTTGTAAAGTCCCTTTTGCATCAGGCAACTTGTGCTCAAATACTAGGCTGCGCACTGCAGTAGTCTCACATGCAGGACATGCACTTTTGCACACCTGCATGTGTGTACTTGTACAAATGTAAACTGCTTACTGCCTCTCACCCTAGCTGTGCCACAATAGCCTTTTCTTAAAATGTGGACACCGGCAGTAAACATGCTCAGTTCAATTATCATTAAATTACAAGGAGCAAAACTAATGTAGTGAGACTCACCCACAGTAATGGTCCAAAAACCGGGTGATCAAAAGTGAAAAATGCTGATGGACTAAATGGATGGCACCCATTTAAAACATGCACCAATTTCAATTTAGGAAATGTGACACACTTTTACAGACTTTGAAAACTAGAACATCTTCTTTCTTTCATTTAAATGTCCCCTAACATACAATTTCTTTCTTTCTCTGTTCTTGTACAAAATATGCTGATTAAAGTTTCTAGCCACACTTTCTCCAGAACTTACATCTAGATTTCGCAGTTGTATCACAGGTGTACAGCTAAGCGTGTTAAAGCACAAAGAAATGTTAGTAAATACTTAAACATTATAACTAAGCTTTCACCACATTTGGACAAAATTTCCCTGACCACTCCTCTGACAAACACTTGAGGATTCACATAAATGAAACACAAGTGTAAAATTAGGACAAAATGTAAGAAAGTATACATTAAGCACACATGAGTAGTTACATACTCTTATTTCACTGACACATGCTAGTTCTTGAAATCCTGAAAGCATAGAGTAACTTACATAAACATAAATAACCATTATTTACAGGCATAGGTAAACTGTTATTTAAAAATGTCATTAGTAAAGCCGGCCCTATGCAAGTAGGAGCTCTAGATCATACGAGATAAAAAAGATTTCGATCATAACAAGTGCAGCAGAGACATCACTTTATGGTATTGAATTCTTTGATAAGTAAGAACTCTTTTTAGGAAAGGGCTGCAGAATGATTTCACAAGGGAACAGCATTTATAACAACAAGGGAAGAAGACTAGGCAAAATATAGATGTTTCTGAGGGCCTCATTACGAGTTTGGTTGTGTCGGAGTGGGACCACCCCACTCGTTCACCTCCAAACCTGTGATTGAACCGCCCACCAGATTAAGAGTTTTCTCCTGTGTGGTGGGCGGTTCTTTGGTATTTCCATGGTAGTGCCTATAAAATATACAGAGAACCATATTAAGAAACTTATTAGTACTTCCTCACTTTTTGCCTCAGTCTCTCTAAGCTCCTCTGCAAAACAACAAAACGAATCTGAAAAATTGATCAGATTAAAGAAGAAACAGATACGCACTGATCTGCACGGTCATTTTTTACTTGAACATCTGAAGGCTGGTACAATCCCAGCAGGACTTCAAATTCGCAATATCCCGGTAATATTTACCGAAGACCCCATTTACAAAAAAGGCTACAGCTTTATAGAAACTAAATGTAGTAGAGATCTTATGGTCTTGACGGTGGAAACAACCCAAAGATTATCTCAACAACAATTACTTGAAATTTCAACTTTGGAGCAAGAAATAAAAGATAATCAATCTATTACAGACGCCAAATCTTTATTAGCGAAAGTCGAAAAGGAATTGGCAGAGTTCAAAGATTTCACAATCAATCAAAAGGCAACTAAATTTGAAAAAGACAAAAGAAACTTCTCTTTGGAAACAACGTATCCTTATTTACAAACAGATTTCTACTCTCGTCCAGACTCACGAAGATTTCTTACCGATTTTCAAGGACGCCCCAAGAATAAGTTCATCTCATTCTCAGATACATCTTCCTCCTCAGGAGGCAAAACAGATAGTTCTGACGGACAGCAACAACAAAATCGCCGAAAAAATAATCAACAACAACAACCTTTTTTAGGCCGAGGCCAACAGCAATCACGAGGAAGGAACAGATATCACAACCAGCCATGGGAAATGATGACCAGGAGGCAATATTACAAAACCTAGTGCCCTCGTCAATTTTCAATCTATCAAATCGTGTACTCTCAGACTCCGAACAATCTATTCTGAGGAAGGGCCTTTCGTATGTTCCAGCAAGAACTACCGATTTGGTAAAAACAAAAATGGAAATTATTGAGTTTTGCAGAAAAATACGTCTCAAATCCTTCTGTTTGGGTAATGACTGCCCTATCAACACAGAAGCGACTGAATTCCATGAAAAATCTACGTTCTGCCCACCCGCGAACAAAGTTCCAAAGGAGATAATAACTTTTGAACGGACAATATTATCAGCAATTACACAAATAGAAAACAAAAAGGACTTTGTAAAATATAACATTACCAAAGCTGAAAAGGAAGCTATAACAACATTAAAATTGGACAATTCAATAATAATAAAGCCTGCGGATAAGGGCGGCTCAATAGTAGTTATGAATGCTACAAGTTATCGCACGGAAGTTCTTAGACAATTGCAGGACCAACAATGTTATCGGAAGATTACTCAAGATCCAACTATGGACATCCAAGGAGAACTTAAGTCAATTCTAGAGGATGCATTACATCAAGGGATCATTGGTAAAAAAGAATTTGGGTTTCTAAATAAAAAATTTCCAAGGGTCCCACTTTTATACGTTTTACCTAAAATTCATAAAAACGAAACCAACCCTCCAGGACGCCCAATATTGTCCGGATGTGGATCTGTACTGGAGCCGTTATCAAAATATGTTGATTATTTTTTAAAACCATTCCTGGCAGATGTTCCATCATATCTACAGGATACAACAGACTTTCTAAACAGAATTCAAAATGTGACTTTTTCATCAGAAAATCAACTTCTTGTCACATTAGATGTGGTGTCTTTATATACCCAGATACCACAAGAAGAAGGACTTAATGCAATAGAAATTTTCTTGGAGAAAAGAACAAGACCAGTTAGGGTCCCAAGTGAGTTTATCATGCAACTGGCTAGGTTTGCTCTCAAAAAGAATTACTTCAAATTTGAACAAGACTACTATATTCAGACCAAGGGGACCACCATGGGCTGTCCCTTTGCGCCGAAATTGGCGGTTCTGTTCATGACCCAATACGAAGACTGTTTCATTTACAACAATAACCCTTTTCGGACACAGATACTGACATATGTCCGATACATTGATGACATTTTTCTAATTTGGGATGGGACCATTTCAGAGCTCACGTCATTTCATATGTGGTTGAACCAACGCACACCAGACATCCAATTCAGTCTAAATTCGAATTCCAACACCATAACATTTCTAGACGTGGAAGTTTACAGTTCACATGGTACCTTGATAACTAAGTTACATACAAAATCAACTGACAGGAATAAAGCCCTTCATTACAACAGCCATCATCCCCGCAGTTTGCGGGACAATCTCCCAGTGGGACAGTTTTTAAGGATTAAACGCAACTGTTCATCAAAGGAAGAATATATGTTTCATGCCAACAACCTTTTGGAGAAATTAAAATCACGAGGGTATCCTAAAAAGCTTGTGAAGCAAGCAATGAAACGAGCATGGTGGACACCCAGAGAAGTATTGTTACAAAGAAAGAAAAAAGAGCCTACGGACCGGATGGTCTGCGTAACAACCTTCTGTTCACGCACAAACTTCATAAAAAAGTGATCAACCAAAATTGGCACCTTATACAAAAAGTTCATACCTCTTGGAGCAAACCTTTTTCGCCTTAAAAAAAGGATAGGAGTGTAGGTAATTCAATCATACGAGCAGGCATACAGAAACCATCATTAGATACTACATTGAGGACACATTTCAATATGCCTCCGATCACAGGCCATCATAAATGTGGCACTTGTGTCTGTTGTTCACTAACAATTGAGGGTGCCCTATTCAGTTTTGGTAATATCAAGTGGAAACATGATGTGTTTACAAACTGCAAAACTAAAAATGTGGTATACGGTATTGTTTGTGCGTGCCCCAAGTTGTATATTGGTAAAACCAATCAAGAGGCTCGCCAACGGATCACACAACACATGTCTAGGATTCGTAAAAAGGTAGCTAATGCGCCTTTGGTCAACCATTGGTTGACAAAAGATCATAATGTGACTGAATTGAAATGGATGGTTTTATCCAAAATTGAGAACAACCCTCGAGGTGGAGACATGGAAAGGATTTTGCTACAAAGAGAAGCCATGTTAATAGTGAAATTCAACACTGCTGTTGATGGCCTTAATGAACTTTCAGAAATTTATAACCTGCCGAGACCATAAGATAACCATTTTGTAATTTGACACAGAGATCGCCTTTTGAGTTAAAAGTTTTGGTATGGTAATGACAACAATCTTGTCAGACATAGCTGGTTGACGCCCTTTTAAATACCACTTTCTGTAATTCATTTCTCATAAAGACATGTATTTTTCGACATGTCGCATGCTGTATATTTAAAGTAACAGCTGCGTATCTTTTAATATGGACACAAGGATGCAGTCAGGACACTGCCTTCAAAAGAAAACTACAATTCCCAGGATGCAAGCCTTCGCTAAATATAAATCATTAATAGCAGACTTTCGTCTTTGTATAAAAGAATTGGGTCAAATGTACCGTTCCTTCCCTTGGCCACTTAGTGTAATTTCACAAGTCAATTCAGCCTTTAATACGCGTTCAAAAACGGAGATACAAAAGTCGCGGTTATGTCACTCCGACACATGTACAACTATTAATGTTTAATTTGGAGTTCATAAAAAACATAGTTAACTCAAATAATTAATTATGATGCCTTTTTCACTTTCAGTGAATTACGCAATTTCTTCTATCTCTCTTTTTAAAAAAAATGACGAATCACATGATATTACGACAGACGTAGCGTCATCAAAAAGCGCGTAAAGTTTAGTTTTAAACACGGGCCATTGAAACGAACAGACGACCGAGACACGGAGGAAACGAAGGAGACAAAAGGTAAAGCCGGATAATTTAGACGCATTAAAAGATTTGACAACATCATGCGAATGCAAGCAGCATTTACGGTTATTGGCCCTTCTCTTTCATTCATTTTTATTGTTGCAGATTAAGAGGTTTGTCTCGCTACATGAACGGGTGACGAGATTTAAAATGCATTGAAAGGTATGTCGAGTAAAACGCGACGGTACTAGAGTTCTTCACACAGCTTTTAAGGTTGCATTGTTTACAAATTGTATTTCATTCTTGCCCATTAGGTAGATCGTCTGAGCCCAGAAGGGTAGTTCCCTTCTCCTTCTTCTTATAAAAGTATTGTGTATGGAATTTCGATCACAAAGTAAGTTGTAACCAATTTACTTTCAAGGTGCTTTTATGTGGAAATCTAGACAAATAGTTAATATGTCTCTTCTTTTGCTCTGCTTCGGTTCTGATTACAGATTTATTGATATACAGCGGAAATTGAAAAAGTAGCAATTGATTTCAAGTCGGTGATTCGACAGAGGTAATAGTTTGGCTTTCAGACGAGAGTGGTAAAAAGTTTGAGTGTGCATGAATTGAGTAGTATGTTTGGTAACACAACCCCCGTTTTTCTTTTTCTTTTTTAGCTTTTGCTCACATTCCAGGTTCTGAGGATAACCCATAAACAAAAGTCTGGGTTTGAAACGCGTAGACCATCTGGTTGTGTCCAGACAAGTGTTTTTGTTAAAGTGCAATATTGGGTCGCTATTGTAATTTGTTAAATTAAGGAAATTAATTTTTCTCCTCGACCTGAATACAATACTGTTTGGCCAATCTTTTTTCCCCTTGGGCAGATAGTTGCACCAAAACTAAGTGGTGTATCCATGCTCTTTTCAACACTTCCTTAGGGTGTTTTTCTTTTCTTTCTTTCTTTTCTTGAATGTTGGATGGAATTTGAGCTTTTTTTCACTTTTTTCACTTTAAAAATTGGTTTATGAATGTATAGTATTTTTGTATAAGTCAATAATTGTATATATGTTTGTTAATGTTTTGTGGTCCTAAGTAATGATGTAAATATCCATGATAATAATAACATGAATTATTTTTTATAAAAATTCTTCTTTTCTAAAAACCAAAAAGGATTTAAAAGAAAATAAAAACATTTAATTTGTTTTTCAACCCACGTTGCGTGTCATGTGTGGTGGGCATGAGTGAAATGAAAAGAGTATCAGTACTGGCAATCGTGTTGTTATATTGTATAAAATAGGCACAGCAATGCCAACGTCAAAATCAGTACCTTCAAGAAATGGACTGCTGCAGTCCATGCCGTACAGGTACTGGAGTGCATGCATACAGAGGGGCACATCATGTGCCTCCCTGCATGCACCCCATGGTCCTGAGGCAACAGGGGGCCCTGTAGGGCCCCCTTTGTTTCCTTTCCACCAGTGTTTTTATGGTGGACTCACCACCAGGGAAACAGCGTTTACAACGCTGTTAAAACAACGCAATACTATTACAACACAGGGGCCGATTCCGATCTCGGTCGGAGGCGCACCCAATACCATTCGGTCGGGAAAAAAGCCATGCGAAAGCCTGTTTCCCGACCGAACCGTACGCGGGTCCGGCCGAGCGAGTACGATGCGGATCGCCGACCGACTCGTCCGGGCGACCCGACTGCTCCGACCGACTCGTACCCGGATCGTACCGCTCCGACCGACTCGCTCGGACCCGATCCGCACCGCGCAATGGAGACGTTTTCCGGCCGGGTAAGTACGATGCGCACCTCGACCGCTCCGACCGACTCGCGCCGTCCGACTCGAACTCGCTGTCGGAGCCGTACTTTGGGGGTCCGTGTCGGACCCCCTGTACGCGTACCCGTGCGAGGCGCACACAGGGGGACCCATGGGTCCCCCTACCTGTGCGTGTACGCCGCGAGCGCCCGCGGCGTACTCGCTGTAGGGCGCGCCTTGTCCGCCTCGCACCCATTGAGGCAATGGGAGCCCGCGTACGCGTTGTACGACCGGCTCCCATTGAGTTCAATGGGAGTCCGACCGACTCGTGTCCGATAACATACGGACGCATCGGACTCGTTCGGTCGGACTGCACGGGTCCGATTCGGTCGGAAATCTCTCCGGGTCCGGCTCGGTCGGAGAAATTTCCGGCCCGAATCGGAATCGACCCCACAGTCGTTACAACGACTGCGTTGTTAGTACGCAATACTTTACATCGCAAGTCCTTACAATGACCTGCTGTAGGGGGCGCAAAGGTATTGGATATAAAATCCAACACCTTCCCTGCTGTTGCGCAAACTGTAGTAAATAATACTATTTCTACGTCCAGCGCGCCCCCTACAGCAAGTCGTTGTAATGACTTGCGATGTAAAGGTATTGCGTACTAACAACGCGGTCGTTGTAACAACCGCGTTGTAATAGTACGCAATGTATTAGCATGCGTTGTAACATGCTATTTTCCACCAACATGAAAACTGTGGCAGAGAGGAAACTTGTAATAAGCTTTGCAGCATGGCCTCAAGACCGCTGCACCACCGCCAAGCATCTCTGATCCCTGGCGGTTGTGGCAGTCCCACGGCAGCCATATGCCCTGGCCATAATAAGGCGGTTGAAAGACTGCCACCACTATGCCCCCTCGAGTCTGGCGGTCTGTGGACCGCCAGACTTGTAATGAGGCCCTAAGCCTAAACCAGACTATAAATCTTCAATATTGTTTAGCAAAATACATTTGTGCCTTTTCATGTAAAAATACAAATCTATGACTTCTGAAGATTTATTTACTTTGGAGACTCATAGCGTCCTATAAAAGTACATCTTGGGATTTATGGAATCACAGACTTTTATTGATCGTTAGACGACCACTTTTTGTGAGAAGCAAACTGTCCATGAAGCACACAGCTGGAATGTGCAAATAACATTTTTCTCCAAAAGAAACCTTTTTAGCTGTGGAAAAAAAGCCCAAACCCTTGATATGCACTAGGATATATAGAGCCTGCCTACATTCAAGGATCAAAGTGCCAGCTGTGGAGTGGATTTTGTGGCTACACTTTTCCGAGGAGTGAAGCTCTTTGTGTCAGTAGGTCACACCGCGCCTTATCTGAAGCCTGCATTACACTAGTGTGGTGACTTTATCAACTTTTTTTTAAAATGATGAATGTATGTTTTTAAATATAAATGGTTTTATTTATTTTGCATAAACATTTGATAACATAAACTATACAACTATTTGAATAAAAGATAATTGAAAATACATTCCTTCGAATATTCATTTTTATGTTTGAATTTTCATTATAGATGTTTTTTTGCACATGACTGTAATATTTAGCAACCTGGAAAAAATTGCTTTGGTTTATGTGATTTCTGTGTATGGCCTTGACTAATGAAATGAATAGGATCTAGATGTCCTTTTTTAGAATAAAAGGAAAAGGGAATTCTGTTTGTGTTTTTATCAAAACCAACCATGTCCTGGACATCTCCCAATCTAGATTCCAAAGCAATCATAGCACAAAGACCGCCCTCCTCATCACCACCGATGACATCCGCTTCCTTCTCGACCAGGGCAAAACCAAGGCCCTCGTTCTACTGGACCTCTCAGTGGCCTTTGACACCGTCTCCCACCGCACCCTAGCCACAAGACTCCACGACGCTGATATCCAAGACAAGGCCCACAACTCGATCTGCTCCTTCCTCACCGGCAGAACACAATGAGTTAGACTACCACCGTACCTCTCGGAACCGACAGAGATCAGCTGCGGAGTACCCCAGGGCTCCGCCCTCAGCCCCACCCTCTTTAACGTCTACATGGCCCTCCTCGCAGCCATCGTCAGGAACCATGGGCTTAACATCGTTTCCTACGCCGACGACACCCAGCTGAGCCTCTCCCTCACCAAAGAACCCATTGTCGCCAGGAACAACTTCCATGAAGGAATAAAAGCCGTCACCGCCTGGATGAAGGACAGCTGCTTGGAATGACTCCTGGTGGCCCTCTTCTCTAGGAAGCCTCCCTACCCACATGAACCACGCATGAAGCCTCTGCATTGTACTGGACTCCTCGTTCACAATGGACCGCCAGATAAACACCTTTTCCTTGGCCTGCTTCAACACACTCTGCCTGCTTTGAAAGACCTTTAGATGGATCCTCACTGAGTCCAGGAAGACAGTCACTCATGCCCACATCAGCATCAGACACGACTACGGCAACGCAATCTACGCCTGCGTCACCCAGAAACTCCGCCGAAGACTCCAGAATGTCCAGAATGCAACAGCAAACCGAATCCTCAACATCCTCCGTCGCAGTCACATCACTCAACACCTCTGCGACCTACACTGGCTCCCAGTAGACAGAAGAATAACCTTCAAACTCCTCTCCCATGCATACAAGGCCCTTCACAACGCTGGACCCGCATACCTGAATCACTGCCTCTCAATCCACATACCCAACAGACACCTCTGCTCCCCCCAGCTTTCCCTGGCTACCGTCCACAAATATGCAAGACCAGAACCAGAGAAATGTCCTTCTCCTACTTCACCTACAGAAATGGAACACCCTGCCCATCCACCTCAGGAAATGACTGTCGCTGATGCAATTCAGGAAGGACCTCAAGACCTGGTTCTTCAGATGAACTCAGCACTAAGCGGCTGATTAGGATGGCGGTTGGACTTTCATCCGACCACCACCCTTTCGCAAATGGGACCGCCCGACAGGCTGTCGGTGGTCCGGCCAAAGGCATTAGGATGTGACCGCCACCACAGTGGTTGCAATGCCTATGTTTTGCATTGCGGCGGGTGCTGCTGGCTGCAGCACATGCTGCAGAGCAAAAAGGGGGCTCTTGACATATCCCTGCACTACGTGGCAGGCACCATGCGGTGCCTGCCACATGGTGCATGGATATGTATGGTGGCACCCAAAACTCACGGCTGGGGGCCAGGGGGGAAGAGGAACCTGCTACGGGCCCCCAAAGTCTCTTTCTGCCTGCCTTTTCATGGGGGGTTAACCTCCATGAAAAGGCGGGCGGATAGGGGCATTGTAATCCCTACAGCGGTGCCTGGCAGGCACCGCCACCATTGTAGGGAATATATCCACCTCCGCCGCACAGGCGGGCTCAAGGAGCTCATCGGATGCATGGCGGTCGGTCTTTCTGACCGCCAACCATCTGCCCGCCATTGTAATATGGCGGGCGGAGGACATGGTTACGATGGTATGGGGGTTGCCACCGATGAGCTGTCAGTGGCGGTCCCACCGTCATCATAATCAGCCCCTTAGTCTGATCCGCTGCACACCACCCACAGCGCCTTGAACCCCCACGGGTGAGTAGCTGCTCTTTGCAAACCTTGATTGATTGTTTGATTGATTAAGACATTCATTACAATCTTAGCTGTGACTCAAGTACTCATGTAATGCGTATTAACACATATATGTATTTTTTTCAAAATTTCCATAGCTAAGAAGGTCACAGATTAAGAGAATTAAATCTAAACTAGTCTCTTCCAAAGATGAAACAAGATGCATGGGCTTTTCCGTGGTTGTTCTCTCATGGCCATTTGCTATTGCTTTAGAAAATACAGTTCACTGTGTGCTCACTCAGTGGACACGATCAATGCAGTGAGCACCTTCAATTTGGAATAACCTAAATAGATAATTTGACAAGGCAATTATGTACTGGGCATCACATGGTTAAGTGGATGGATTCATTTGTTCATACATGCAACCATCTGTAAAGCCTCTTTATTGAACCTTTTTATTTTTGCGAAAAGTGGAACACTTTTAGCAGAGAAGGTCAATTAGAATAAAATGCATTAGCCACACTTTTTTGTATTAACGCTAGAGCTTTTCATGAAGAAGCTGAGCGTCTTAATACAATTGGAACAAGTAGAATGCTTAAGGAAAAAATCTGGAAAAGAGTCAAGACGTTAGCTATTTAAAGCGAAAAAAATGGAAAAAACCTAAATGTAAGTCAAAACAAAAAAAGTGACGAAGAACATCTAAAGCTGTTTGGACCAACTGTACCATCCAAACCATTAGCCAATTTTATCTCCAAATGTTACCCTGCATTTTTAATTTTTGACTAGATATGGAGGGTCTATAATCGAATCTACCCCCAAAATGCAAATTTGATGCCACAAAGGGCATGGTGAAGACTGAGCCAGACGATCTTGTTTCCCCAAAAGTTGCCCCATGATTCTGTACACTAGAATCCCGCATGTGGCATGGCCCATGCAATTTACGTTCAGTAACCTCCAGCAAAAGAGGCCTATGTTTTTATGATTGAATGATAATAATGATAACGTTTGTGATAATTACTATCATTGTGGTGGAAATACTGATCTTAAACACTATAACACATGCAGGTGCAAAAGTACTCATGATCACCTATGTGACACATTTTGTGCCCATTTCAACTGGGTTTTACTGAACTCCCCAAGAGCCTCTTGATATAGTGCTGGTCCGCGCAGCTCCTGCTTTGCCTGTGTGGAAACTACAACCTGCTAAGGAGTCCAGAGAAAGCTGGTAGGAGTAGCAGGAGGTCCTCTCTTACCCTTAGCACACATAAGAAGATTATTTATGAAGAAACAATATTCCTCAGGTGCAGGTGAGATTCCTAGAGCACTAACTCTCCTGATGGGTATGCTTCTCTGGACCAATTACCCTTTATTAACCTTTATGGGATGCTCCAGGTGTGCCATGCTCAGTACGCATTAGTATCTATCCGGTGCAGCATGAGTGCAGGCCCACAGTCAGCCTTTGGACCTGAGGGCCGCAAAGATCCTCCACAACGGTCACTTAGAAGTTCCCTGACCTTACTGGACATACACAACTTCAATACCCACCTCGCTTGATAGCTGGGTCCACAGCTCAGAGAAAGCTCTTTTCAGTTCCTTGTGCAGCCATGTGTAAATGTGACCTTTAATCCCTTTGACCTGAGTGTCAGGACCAAGCCTTCACCATTTATTGACTAGTTCTGTCCTTCTTGAATACAGAGCAACTAACTTAAGGTTGCTGGCTCTTATCAGTCTTGAAATATGTGAATTTTAAATCACAGGACCCCTCAAGCTATAAACTGGGAGAAATGCATATTACCCTGATCACAATTGTGTTGCTGACAACTCTAAGACAAACGGTGAGAACTAAAGTGTTGCAAAATCATCCTGTGACCGGGACACCCCCCAGCTTTTTGCTGACTGCTACTGGTGGTAACTGTCTCTGAATGACCCTGGGTTCTGCCTAACCAGGCCCAGGGCCAGTGCTATGCTGAAAGAGACACTTAGAATACAGTGAAAACACCTACATATACTAGGGTAGACTATGGGTCACGGTACCCCTGTGATTGGCATGACCTCCCCAATAAGGCCCTAGTTCATAATAGGGAAGGGGGGATTGAAACTACCTTTAAGTCCCTAGTATAGAATAGGGCAGGGCAGTTAAGAGGCCAGCAGCCTTTTCTGCACTTGCATTTGTGCACTGCTGGAGCCTGAGGTCAATTTAAAAGCAGCCCTGTGTTGCAGGACTGCTTTTAAAAGGCAAATTGTGCCCAAACTCGACTTTGGTGTTTGGGGCACTTAAAAATTAAGAAACTACGGGCCCGATTCACAGAACTAACTTAAGACAAAATCCTAAACTTACTACCATTTTGGTATTCACAGAAGGCACTTACTCATTTTGGTATTCACAGAAGGCACTTACTTACTCATTTTGAGTAACTTACTCATTTTGAGTAGCTTACTCATTTGTGTAACTTACTCATTTTGATATTCACAGAAGGCACTTACTCATTGATGAGTAAGGGCCTTCTGTGAATACCAAAATGAGTAAGTTACACAAAATGAGTAAGTTACTCAAAATGAGTAAGTTACTCATTTTGGTATTCACAGAAGGCATCAATGAGTAAGTGCCTTCTGTGAATACCAAAATGAGTAAGTTACACAAAATGAGTAAGTTACTCAAAATGAGTAAGTTACTCAAAATGAGTAAGTAAGTGCCTTCTGTGAATACCAAAATGAGTAAGTGCCTTCTGTGAATACCAAAATTGTAGTAAGTTTAGGATTTTGTCTTAAGTTAGTTCTGTGAATCGGGTCCAGTAATGTTAGGGCATGGTAGGTACCCCCAGGGTCTCCCTAGGTGTCGCAGGGGTGAGGGGTCAGGTACTTATAAGGTGAAAACCTTATAAGAAGGTTTATATATGCCCTGGGGTTAGTGAAATTACACATTTCACTCCCCACATTGTAGTAAAGTGCTTCCCAAAATCGACTTTTGTGCTAGGAGTACTGTGAAAGGAGAATATGCAATATTTTGATATATTCAGAACCCCTAAAGTCTTTCCTAGGTGTTCCAGGGGTGGGTCCTGTAGGTATACACAGGATCCTTATAAAACCAGTTTTATAGGTCCTGGTATTGGAGAAATTGCACAATTCATTTTTCAATTGCAGATCCTCAGCCCATAGGTTAACACAGGAAGAGGTTATCAGGTAATAACTGGAGAAAGAAAACCCATAAAAATAGAATTAAAGGACTCATTCGAATGGTAATGACAAATCCAACAATAGGGTATTGTTGAATTTATTCTAAAATGTACAGACAAGAAGTAATAAGACTTTCTTGTCTGTAAGCCAAAACTCAGCCCTCTAGTGCTCTGCCTTGATTGGTCAGAGATTAGTGGATCAGCCTGGCTGCTTTGAAGAGGTGATAAATAACCCCTGTGGTTAGGAAGCCTTTCTGGGAGGAGAGGTTGCTGGACATAGGATGCCAGAGCCAGGGGGAGGGGTAGTAAATAATGCTCTTCAGGGGAAGGAGGAGACAAGATAGAAAAACCAGCTTCATTTCCAACTCTCCTCTTTGACCCAAGCCAGATGCTAGGCTTAAGGAAGGAATGAGCAGATGCAAGGGGGAGAGACTATGGAGATTAGCCATTCTGGAGGTGTGTTTAGCCAGCTCTTCTCTCCCTGACATATTGAATTTTGGAGGTATGGTGCTTTCTGGGATATCATTGTGCCACACTTTGGAGGAAGTGGTCATGCTCTGGGTGTTGCCCTGCACCTCATTGGACAGGTGGGCCCTCCTGCTTGACCCCAGAGAACACTGAATAAGTATCTGTGAGGGGCAGTGCCTCTCGGATCTGCTGCTTGGAACCGAAGAGAACAAGAAGGGTCCACGCTGAGGAGTTAGATGTGCTTTAACCAGACCCTGCACTCTGAACATTGCACCTCTTGCACCATCTGAATCTACAGCCCTGTGGATTAAACCTGCTTCAAAAGGACTAAAGAGTGGACTCCCTGCAAGCTACAGGTTAACAGCGCTCACCTGGAACATCACCGCAAAGAATGCTCAGCCTGGAGTACTGCCAGTGGATTTGTAAGGGTTTTTCCAAGTGGATTGTGGGAACTGAAGTCCCAAACTTTCAAGGACCATCTTGGAGACTGCGGACCCTTGGATTGTGTTTTGGACACTTTGGACCTGCAAGAGGAACTCCAGGAAGGAGTTCCTCATGGAATTTGGCCTGCTGGAGGAGGCTGCATGACGTCTGGTGAGAAATCCTCCAGAAAAGTTGCTAAGTGTGAATTTTTTCCTGTCAGAGGCAACCACATGTTCAAAAGTGGCACTGTTGGTTTCTAAGCACTAGAAAGTGACTAATCTTTAAAAATTCACATCTCTGGTTTCCTACAATGGATTTTTTTTGTTTTGGTGTCATTTTAAAGATGAAAATATTTCCTATGTTTATAAATTGGTGTTGGATTTTTATTGTGTGTTGTGTGTTAATTGCTTACTGAATTGGTGTTTTTAAATGCTTTACATACCTGTCTTTGTAGTTAAGTCTACCTGCTCACAGCCAAGCTACCAAAGGTTGAGCATATGAATAATTTTTAAGACCTATTCTGAGCCCCATATCGTGTTAGTGGTATTATTGCCAGTGGTAAATGCATATCTGCCACTACTAATAATCCACTTTCCAACATAAAGGAATAATGGTTTAAGGTTTCATCAATGCTTCCAGAAAATTACTTCAATTGCCTTGTTATAATTTAAATGGTCACTGAACAGTCCAGGTAACATCATCATTTATGGGTGGGCAGCTCATTATTCAGCTCCAATCCAATAGGAGAACATTAATTCAGAACTGCAGTGCACAACCATTTAAGATTTTGGAAACAGTGCAACAAGAGTTATTGTTTTTGGCAGCAGCATAGGTAGTCAGATCTTCTCCCAAGAGATATAAAGTGTCATTGTTTTCTATGAGAGGATCACATTCCTTATAGTTTGTTGTAATTTGATTATGAAAATAATGTTCATCTCGGTCAGGTAGCAATCATGAACAGCAATGTTAGCGGGTACCGTGGATGTTCAGTGTTGATAGTATTGGCCAGACCTGCACAATATTTTCCTAGTCTACACTCATGCAGATGTGTCTCATGCTAAGTACATGGCATCGTTGTCAGTAGTTAACATTCAGTCTCACCTTTGATGCCACTAAGCGTCCCAGAAACTTCACAGATTTCGATAATATCGTCTATGGTGAATACATAATGTATTTCAGGACTAGACGGAGCATTCTAGAAATGAGTATATAAAGACAATACAAAACATATCTAAAAGATGATATTGTCAGGGCAAAAAAAGACTGTACATGATGAAAATCTAAAGCAATGAAAACAAGCAATGGCAAAGCCAATAGGTCTGGTATTGTCCACTAGCCTTTTGGCAATTCTTGTTTTGTTTTGTCACGGGTTTTGCAAAACTTTATTATTTGGAAAGTTGAGGGATGTTTGTCAATCAAAAAAAAGCATTGGGTAAAGGCAAGAACGTTTTTGGTCTCAAAACAGCACTCATTACCATAGTACTCCTTGGCACTGAAGGGAACAACTTTGTGTGCAGAAGTGCTCATTGTGAAAGGGAAGCATGCCATGACATATAGTGGAGTCAGCCAATGGCTGAAGTGGCCTGATGCAATACCCTTTGATGCATGCTTGAGTGGGTTGAAGAAAAATGTGAATGATAAAACCACAGACAAATGGCTGAAGTGTGGCTGTAAACACCTACAAGTAACTATGTCATACACATAATTTTAGTAAAATCACAAGTTCTTGACTAACACAGTCCTAAAAAAGACAATCATTCTGCCATTGGCAGCCAGTCTCTTGCCTCAAGAAAGTAGGAAAGAAAGAAAGAACGAAAGAGAACGAAAGAAAGAAAGGTGGAAAGAAAGATAGAAAGAAAGAAAGGTGGAAAGATAGAAAGAAGGAAAAAAAGCAAAAAGCAATAAAGAAGGGAAGAAAGAAGGAATGAAAGAAAGGAAAGAAGGAAGGAAGGAAAGAAAGAAGCATGGAACAAAAGGAAAGAAATGGAAGAAAAATGAAGAAAAGAATGAATGAAAGAGGGAAACAAAGAAAAAAGAAAGAAGATGAAAAGAAGGAAGGAAAGAAAGAAAAAAGGAACAAAAAAGAAGGAAAGAAAGAAGGCAGGAATATAAGGAAATCCATTTTTAAAAGTGTTACAATTGCTATAAATGAAATAGGATAAGGGCTGGTTTGCTTCATAGGAAAAGTTTATTAAAGAACCAATGGCAACATTTAGTAAAAAATAAATGTGATCTGAAGAATTGTCAGCTTATGTATCCAAATGTATAGTACTGAAGTTTTCAGTTTTTGTACTGCATGCATAGTAAAAAAAGAAAAACCTAATACGGAAAAGTTTCAAACGGATGCAATCTGTTATGCTGTTAAATAAATATGGCAGGACCTGATAAAGCGTCGAATGTGTTCTGTGTGCACATCTGGTAAGAAGTGTTCTGCTTACACCTTAAGCTCTAAACTAAAAGGCAACACTAGAATTTATAAAGTAAAATCAAAAACTCTAGCACCGCAGGGAAATATCTTGTGTGCAGATGTGCTCCTTGTGAAAGATCAAAATGCAGTCACTCAAAGTGAAGTTAAACAGTGACTGAAGTAGGCCGACCAATTGCCCATGCTATATGGTGTAGTAGGTGGAAGCAAAATGTGAATGACACAACAACAGACCAATGGATGACGATAGGTGGCTGAAAGCTCCAATAAGTAAGTATATTATGCATATAATTTTAGGAAAATCAAATGATCTTGGCTAACGCCTGACCTAAAATCACTTATCCAGGAACACATAGTTAGGGAACATATCAAAAGCACAATAAGTTGTCAATATATAAAAGTTACATACCTTCTGAAAAGGTATGGCAATAGAAGCCTGTTTTTGATCAGTTTTTATTTAGTATGACCGGAAAAAAGTATTTATAATATCAAACAGGTATTGTAAGACAGAGCGCGCTTTAAAACAGCACGCTAGAGGTATCTAAGAGGCAATTCGGTGAATTGAAAATATCAATTGCGCCAAAACTTTGAAATAGACGTCATTTAACTGACAGTCTAAAGAATGATTTAGCTGAAACATAGGGGACACGCGCACATCTCCAATGAGTTCTAGCTAAAGTCATGGGAGTGATATAAGAAACACGAGGCCCATCACACCTGCCTGACACAGGTATTAATAAAAAGCCACTGTCTAAAACCATTCCAAGTGCAGGAAAATAGTTCACAGTTTTTTTATTTTTCTCGTTTTATTGTATTGCCATTCTCTCAAGGCATCATTACAGATTTATGGAAGAACAGTTTTGTACATCTAGGCAGTCGCGGCTCCTGGAGGGAATGCTGTGGGGCGGTGGGGCGGGGAGGGGGGTAGTAAACTCCGGCATACGGCCGAAGGGAGTTAAGTACATAAATAAATAAATAAAACGAATTACATTGCGCGCGCCGCATCGCCATTTGGCGTTGCAGCGTGCGCAATGTAATTCGTTTTATTTATTTATGTACTTACCTCCGTTCGGCCATATGCCGGAGTTTACTACCCCCCCGCCCCACCCCACCGCCCCGCAGCACTCCCTCCAGGAGCCGTGACTGCATCTAGGGGCTCATTACGATGTCGGGCCGAAAGCCTCCGTCCATCAGTCAGAATCTTTGCGACCATGTCAGAGCCCTTCTGAACGACTAGGTCGGTTTACAGTCCGACCGACCGATTATGATGGTCGAGGTTGGAACATAAACCGGCCGGTCATTTCCGAATCAGTTCCGACCGACTCGCAGAGTATTACTGTCAGTCTGAACCACACCGTAACCCCCTATGGACGGTATTTCCGCTGTTGGGACTATGTTGTCACTTTCCAACAGCCTTTCCGCGTCGGCCTGTCCGACATGGAAAGGCTGTCGGAAAGTGACTTTGAGGGACCCTGGCAGGGCCCCCAGACCCCGCAGCCTACAGTTGGTGGCTGAGGGGGTACCTAAGGCACCCCCCTGTAAAACCCTGCACTGTATGGCAGGCATCATGGGGTGCCTGCGACAGGGTTCAGGGTTTTCCACACACACACCATTTCCCCATAGGAGCCTGTGTTACGGACGGTTCTCAGGCGTAACACAAGCTCCCATAGGAAACAATGGGAATCCAGCCGGACAGTGTTCGGTCGCATCGTAATCCGATCGGTCGGAACCTCTGACCGCAAGTCGGTTAGACACGAATCCGAGGCGGTGTCGGATGGAGTCTTTCCGCCCGACATTGTAATGAGATCCCAAGCGTACATCTATTCGACAATGCAGTATTTGGGTAAGTAACAAGGAAGTTCTTCTGACATTTTTCGGGGCTCAGACTTCCGGATGCCCTCTGAGGTTGCCTTTTCTGTATATGAGTAATATGGGAAAGTCTAAAAAGAGAACCTGTATCTGAAGTAAACTAAGGCCTCCCCTTAGAAATTCAGGAGCGAGAAACGGGGCATTTATATGATTTGTGGCACAAGGGTCGTACTTGTAGGTTGGGTTTATATGGGTCAGCAAAATATGGGAATGGCAGGGGATTGGAGACTGTGGTGTTGTGTGCCCATCTAGACCAGGGTTCTCCAAAGTAAGTCCTGGAGGGCCAGATCCAGGCCAGATTTTTAAGATGACTACATTTATCTAAATGGGGAATGCTAAAAATCTGGCATGGATCTGGCCCTCCTGGACTGACTTTGGAAAACCCTGATCTAGAGCATTGTGTAAAAGACTGGGTTCTGGTGGTGGACTTTTATGGTGGTCTGGTATCATATCTACGGTGGTAGCACTTTCCACTTACGCCCATCTAGTTACCTCCAGTAAGGATGGGGTAGTGGCGAGTTCCACTTCATCGCCACAGCCTGATTAGCTAGGACTAGGATGAGGTCCATAAAGCACGTCATTGCTTTTTTGGTTTTGGGGCTTGGGAACAGACAGAGGAGTCAGTGTTGTACTGTGTCAAGTCGATCTCTTCCTGTAGCCTGAGATATCTCTGAAAGAGGTATGCAGTTCCTATAAAAAGATGAAGGTCTACCAGGAGGTAAAGAGAGGGAGTGCTCCCTCAGAAGCAAGGGCCCTGACACACCCCAAGGGGTGTCACGCTTCATCATCGGGCAGCTCCTTGTTGGGCCGGCGCTGCAATGTCCAACGGGCCTCGTGAAGGGGCTCTATGCCAGAGTTCTTTTCTTTTTGCCGATGTGAAGCGTGGGGTGTGGTGGAGAGGTGTGTGAATGGAAGTGAGTAGATTGGAGAAAATGTGAAATAATAATAACTATAGGAGCCTAAAAACTTTTTTATTCACTGGGTTTCTTTGTTATGATTAAAAATGTGGATTCAGACAAGAGATGGATATAATGGTCCACTACAGCATGTTAAGGTGTTTTTAAGGAAATAAAGGGTCAACATGTTTCATGCCTGTTATTGTCTA
This sequence comes from Calotriton arnoldi, assembly GCA_963921515.1. NCBI lineage: Eukaryota > Metazoa > Chordata > Amphibia > Caudata > Salamandridae > Calotriton > Calotriton arnoldi. The sequence goes on along the minus strand of CAWUFW010008632.1, from coordinate 624,489 downwards.
AGAGATCATGCCATTTCATCAGGACCAATAATCCTTATCTACTCATGTAGGGATGGTGGGTCAGTGCAAATAGATAGCAACATACCCTAAATTAATCACACACATGTATAATATACCTTCTAGGGAAGACATATAAAGAAAAGGAGTAAATGGGAAAACAAACGTTAAAATACAGTATCATCATGCTGTATCGTTGTTTGGTAAAGATCAGCAGGTCTCCATCCCCATTAATGCACATATGGGTGATGTACACTGCTAGAATTAAAACCACAATCAAAGCCAGAAACATATTATGCAAGTCATTATCACCATAGGAACATGACAGGTACGGGAAGTTCGCCCCGGTGATTTAAAGAAACAACATGTCAGTCAGTCACACATGTCTCCTGTAGCATATGCCCAGATGATAAAGAGCCATTTAGGTTGGAAAAAACCTGAGGGTCCCTGGTACACGACTTACCTAATCACAAGTATTTGGAACACTAATCATGTGGGCCAGAATGGACGCTCACTGATGTACCGAGAATCCTATGTAGAAGGATCAGGAAAAATGAAAGGAGGTTAGGGAGCAGTTACTGCAATGCTCTAATACAGTTTGGAGCATCAGTTAAGAGGCCGTACCTGGATGAGGAAACAAGTTACTCACAGTTGTTGGTGATCATGTCTAGCAGCTGACCTACCCCTCATTCTACCATTACAGGAATGGTGTGCCCCCAGCGTGTGGGTATTTCAATGGACTTCTGGGTTCTACAGTAGACTAGCAGAGCGGAGACTGCAATGGATAATGTGAATCACTGTGTCCCATGACAGGCGCCATCTTGGACGTAGAGAGGTGTCCGGAGCACCAATGGAGGACTAACAGAGTTAATTATCCTGTTATGAACAATCTCTTCTGTCATTGTAAGAGTGTGCATTCTAAGTTGGGCACAGCTGGGTCGAGCGCCTGCAGCAGAAGTAGTGATTAAAACCATCATCAGGAAATACATTCTGAGTCGTGCAGCGCTGGGTCGAGCGTCTGCAACGGATGTAGTGGGGTGTTAATCTCATAATATGCTCCATCTTGGGCATGCATAAGTACCTGGCGACCCTGTCGTGGGTTGATAATGTAGTTATCTTCATGCCCCAATAAATCTCATGTAAGAGAACACAGTCAAGGTGTGTATTGTATTTTGTGCATTGAACAGGACTCCTGGATAAGTGGGAAGTGCGCATCTACCATCACGCTAAGGGCATGCGTAAGTTGTATATGGACTGCCAGCATCCCAGAGAATGTCACGCTAACAGGGGCCCCTTAATCATAGATTCAGAAGGCTTCCTATTTTAGAAAGCAAGCATTTATCTGCAGGTGAATCTGGTAATTGAAAAAAGAGGTTTAGTGCAGGTATCGTCTCGTGTTTCAGCAAGGGGTGGGTTGAATGGTAATTCAAGCTGCAGACAGGCATTTCTTCTACAATGGAAGTTTACAGACCAAATGGTTGAGAATTCCAAATAGTAATACCTAGATCAGTATCACCGAGGCTTACGCTATTAGGCTATGGAAGGAGTGTGGGATGGTAGGAGAGTTTTTGGCTGACAAATGCATGCAGGTTTACAGGTCACAAGGAGGGGTGTGGTAAGTAAGGGGGTGTGTGTGGGGGGACACATGTTGTGCCCCCCAATATTTACACCTTTGTTTCTGAACTGTGTGGCATGCATGACATGGTGTATGCCACACCGTGCAGGAACATGCAGTAGGTGCTGTCACAATGGCAGTCTGCTTGTTAGACTCTCCTATGAGCCTAACAAACCACTGTTGTGACACCACCTCCGCATCTCCCGCCCGCCCTGGATTCAACTCGGAATCCAGAAAGCAGGTGCACTACAGGCTTGGCGGTCCTCCTGGGAGCGCATTGGTGGCGGTTCTACAGGAGGACTGCCAAACTCGGAATAAGGTCCTAAGTGTAGAATATGCTACAAACAGGCAATTTGCCTTTTAGCAAAAAAGATAGCACTAGCTATATCCCTGTCACAGAAGTAGAAAACCACTACAATTTATTAATAGAAAGCCCTTTCTTCTAACAAAATTAAGACTAACTTAGGGGCACATTATCAAGAACGGCGTTAAAATTATCGCCGGTTTAGCGGCAGAAAACTGCTGCTAAAGCGGCGATAATGGGCTTGATAATATGCCCTGGAGAATTCCAATAGAAGCCCATGTTCACACCAGAACATGGACTTCTATTGGATTTCTCAAGGGCATATTATCAAGCCCATTATCGCCGCTTTAGCGGCAGTTTTCTGCCGCTAAACCGGCGATAATTTTTAATGCCGTTCTTGATAATATGCCCCTTAGTCTCCTAGTTGACAGAACTACATCTCTCTGGACACAGACGCCAACCCAAATTCCAAATACCATGGTGGAATATCTATGGCAGCACCTTGGCATAAGAAGTCAAAACAAACAACATAGTGAAAGGATAGAACAGCGACTTTCAATCCACACTAGGCAGGACTCAACCGACACTCTACAAATTTATAGAAGCATTACAAAAAGAGCAACGCTATCATCAACTACAAATGGAGCAATCTGTTAAACAAGTTGTAGGGCAAGCTACAATTTAATGTCAAACTCTTCATAAATAACAAAGGAGTGGATTACTTTGAAATCATAGCAAAAAGCATGTTATTAAATAAATAGTAACTTACCAAAGTCCTCAAAAACTATGACAAGCTAAAAACCAACATACCAAACCTTTCTTTTAAATAATAAATACAATATTTTATTAGATCAGTCAAACAATTATTAAAAATATCAATGTTAATAAAGACTGATATAATAAAATTAACAATAAATTGTTTAAAAAAATGTAACCATCACCAACCAAGATAGTTGAAAACAAATCGAATCCATCACATAAAATAATTCCGGCACATAAACCATACAATTCCACATAACAATCACATAATTTTGACATAAACAATATAATATCACATTTCTCACCCAAAAGAAAAGAAAGAAAACTTACTGTTCTTTAGCTGCAGATTTCTTTCTGTATCCCAAAAATAGTAATCCAGTAAAAATGAGGTAAATAATATCCAAAATCCACCCAAAAATGTAAAAATGTAATGAATCCAATAGAAATCCCTCAAAGCAATCCAAAGTATCTAGGATCCAGACAAAAAAGCCCCGAAAAATGTTCAAGCAAAAATTCTCCAGGGAACCCAAAAGAAAAGGAAATCAAAGCAAAAACTATTGGTTTATTATAAACCAAAACTGATTTCCTTAAAAATAGAAACATAATCTCCAAATGCCCATAGGAAAAGCTTGTAGACAAAAACCTTTAAAGTAAATAAAAACACACTTGCAAAACATATTAGACTCCCCAAAATACATAGACACAACAGTTAATCATCAAAAAACTAACATCACACAATGTAACATAATATAGTGATACATTACTAAAATAGTGTACAAAAACGCAAAGTTACAAACTAGTGAAGAACACTAACAGTAATAAATCTAAGTATACAAAAACCCACAAAGAACACCATAGCTAACTTCTGAACCACCCTCCTATATCCCCCTATCTTCAAACCCTTCACCAATCCTTAAAAAGGGACTTACCTGTTCCGAAGAATCTTACTGCGACCTGGTTCTGGGAAAATAGACTAAAAATAACGCAATTAGATTACAAATTCGAAGGTAGCAGTACAAAAAAATAGCCAATAAATGAAACAAAAAAATGATTAATTCCCCATGGAAATTAATGGAAATATTGTAAAAATTTTGAATAAATGTTTTAAATAGTGTAAAAATTACTAAACACGTAAAACTTATTAAACAATGTTACAGAAATATGAAAAAACTGTAAAGTATCAATTAACTAAAAGTATAAGATATATACAAGTATTTAATCTATACTAATAAAACATATGTAAAAATAATGTTGAAAATATGAATATAAAATTTACAAAATGTATAAAATATATATAATTTACATGTTTTGTATTAATAAATATAATGAAAAAATGTGTTATTTACTTAACGTTATATAATTGTTTTTTTACTTGAAGTATATATGATTAAACATAAAAATATACAATAAATAAAAATGTAAAACATAAATAAAAATTGAAAACATGTTTCATCTTTATTTTTACATAAAAATTATATTTCAAATATTATTGGGTACAATCATACAACAACAACAAATCATTTTTTGCAAATTACCAATAATAAAAATAGCAAAACACAAACCATTTATGCAATGGACAAATAAAAGAAAAATAAATATATTTTGAATAAAATTATAAAATTAAATGATTACACTCCAACATAAATCTTATTAAAAAATGGTCAGACACAAAACAGGTGATATTTACTATTCCCACTCCAATCTAACCATATTGGAGGAAGGTGTTGGACACTAAAGGGGTGACATTTACTATTTCCACTCCAATCTAAAACAATTTGGAGAATATGTTGGGCACTAAAGGGGTGATATATACCATTTCCCCTCCAATAGAAACCAATTTTGGAAAGGCGCTGGACACTAAAGGGGTGAAAGTTACTATTCCCACTCCAATCGAACCATATTGGATGAAGGTGTTGGAAATTAAAGGGGTGAAATTTACTTTTCCCACTCCATTCTAAATTAATTAGGAGAATGCGTTGGACACAAGGCTATTTGAAGAAGGTGTTGGAAACTAAAGAGATGAAATGTACAATATCTATTTCAAAATAAAGCATTTTACTCAAGATAATACATATGAAAAATTCTACATACATAATCAATACTGCATTATCGTGCATATTTTTTTAAATTCAAATTTAACTAAAAAGTTATCTAAAAAAGTAATAATAAAAACTACAATCCTTTGCATACATATTAAAATTTAAATATGCAAAATACATTTTCAGTTACTATTATAAATTAATATATTTTTGAAAATATTCCCTGCCATTCATAAACTTGAAAGAATTAACTGAAAATAAAATCAAAGTACAAAATCATAATAGTTCAGTAAACATATTTTAATACATTTTATAATTTAAAATTTATAAACATTATTTTATGTAATTAAAATGAAAACTTTAAAATCTGAAAACTTTAAAGTATTTTATGCAATTTTAAATTTAAAAAACAATTTTAACATAAATATTTTCTAAATATTCTACTTTATTTGATGTTTTTATGTTTTTAAATTTATTACCATAAATATATATTTTAACTAATATTAGTATAACAAAATGAAATAAAAACAAAAACAATTCCAAATTATTAATTTGCATATATTTAAAATTACTTACTTGAAAGTTACATGTAAAACATAAATGTTTAAAAAATCTCCCCACCCTAATCCCCTAAAAACTAATAGCCTGCTATTAAAAAAGTAATAAACAATTAATTATATGCATTAATATAAGTAAAAAACTAATTTCAACACTTTCATAACTAATACATTATTTTAACTAAAAACTCAAATATAAAAATAATACACAATTACAATCAAACACAATACAATAAATTGCATACTAATTAACGCTTACAAACAATATTATATACCACGATATTTTGTACATCAATATTTTTTACAATGATATTAAAAATAACACTTAAAATGATATTTTTACCTTCGATATTCCTATTGTTGCTATTTTTGGTATTCTGATATTCTTGAAATAACATTTTTGGGGAGTAAGGTCAGACAGTATTGGCCCATGGGAACCCCGCTTTAAACATTCCCTAGCTGTCTGCAGTAGGAGTGAATGTTGGACCCTCAGTCTGTGGCCACGGAGTGATAGATTGTTCGGTGGCCCAGACAAACGGTTGCTCGGGGGAGCCCCGCCTCGTCAGTGTAGTGTCCCGACAGCTAGAAAGCCACCCATTGAAGTTGGACAGCAACATAGTATTGGGTGAAATTTGGGATGCCCATTCCACTGTTAAATTGGTGAGTTGCGAGATGTGAAGCGCCACCCTTTTTCCTCTGGTTCCCCAGATCAGCGTAAGCAATAGGGAGTCTAAAGAGAGCGAGTAGTATTCATGACCGGGAGGTTGGAAATGAGGCAGAGTAGTCAGGCAGCATTATCAGTTTCCACAGAGCAATGCCGCCTGCCACAGACAGCAGCAGGGTTGTACAGAAGGCCACTTGGGACCTTAGGGAGCACACCATCCTGCCAATATTTCCATTTAGGAAATCCCCTTCCTTGTGGTATAGCTGTTCTCATGTATTTGAACATCTGCGAGGTCAATGTCAGAACCTCACTTACCAGCTGTTCAGGCCTCTCAGGAGATGTTCTCTGAATGGAAAGAGGATGGATTTGGTATAGTTAATTCTGAAACCAGAGATCTCTCTGAAGTTGTTCAGAGTAGAGGTAAGTGAACTCAGGTACCTGTAGATATAGCAGAGGTAGAGGATCATATTATCCTTGTATAGCGAGATGGCTGGTATCCAGGTTTCCACGGGTATACCCTAGTCTTGACCATTGATGCTCAGGAGAGCCTCCAGTGCCAAAACAAAGAGCAGAGGGGAGCAGCTCTGTCTGGTACCTTTGGTCACCGGGTAGGTCTCCGAAATGTAATGGCCTGTCTAGACTCTAGCGGTGGGGCATGTATAGAGCAAGCAAATCCAGCCTATTATTTGGGAACTGAAGCCAAACCTGCAGAGCACCCAGAACATGCATTTCCCATTTAAAGAGTTAAAAGTCTGTTTCAGGTCCAAAGAAAGGCAGGCTGCATTGGACCAGTCTCGAGATGCTAGTTCCTTGACAGCGTAAAGATGTTGGATGTTCAGCAAAGTGTTACCCCATGGAATAAAACTAGTTTGGTTAGGGTTAACCAGTGTCAGTAAAAGTGGCTGGATACGGTCTGCAATAATTTTACTGAGGATTTTCCAATTCAGATAGAAGGGAGTTCAGATGGTAAGAAGAAAGGAGATCCAGGTCATGACCATATTTTGCAATGGACACCACAAGCACCTCGCTGGGCAAGTGGGAAAGAGCCATGCTCCTTTGAGTCTTGGAATACCTGCCTGAGGTACTAAGGAGGATTCATATGTAGCATACAATTCAAAGGGAGCCAATCTGAACCTGGGAAGCAGGCCTCTCGGGAGCATCCTAATCACTTCCTTTATATCTTGCATATCTTGCTTTGCGATTGGGCCTTCTAAGGCCTGTTTGTAATCATGTGGTATCTGAGGTAAACTCACAACCACCAGGGATGGATATTGAAGTCATGGGGCCTTTTCCGATACAGCCCAGGATAATATGTGCCGAAATTAGATGTTATGTCCCTTTGTGAATTGTGTGGTTCCCCGTTTGTGTCCCTGATAACAGGGATTGTGATGCCTAGACTGCACAGCATAATCAACCTGGCAATGAGTCTGTCCAGCTTGTTGGCTTTGGTGTGTGTAAGCACCAGATGTGCCCCCCAGTCTAGGCATCTAAATTGCTCTATCAGCTCAGCGTGCACCTCCGTTTCTTTCGCCAGGTCGTGTTTTAGAGTGGGGTTTACTAATTCCCTATTCTCCCAGCTCAACAGTGATTTCTCGACATCTTAGATTTGATTGTTTATAGTCTGACAGGCTCCCACTATGGTGGTGAAGCAGGTCCCCTGAATAACCACTTTAAAGGCTTCCCACTCCACCAAGAAGGAGAATGGGGAGCCTGCATTGTCGGTGAAGTATGTCATGATTGCCTCAGCTAAAACAGACTTCAATGCTGCATCTTCCAACCATAGAGGTTGGAGTTTCGAAGTTGGGACCGGTGTAGACACTGTCCCCCCACCATGCACATCCACATATAGCGGGTTGTGGTTGGAGAAGGCCTTGCCAAGAATGTTGTACATGTGATGTGGATGATGAGGTCAGTGGAACATACTATGCACTCACAGTCGACATGCCGTTCATAAGAAGAAGAGAAAAATTAGAATTCTTTGTCGTGAGGGCCATGAGCTCACCATATGTCTACTACTGATCAATACTGCAACCAGTCAGTGAGAGCCTTCACGTTGCGGGTTAGTGGGGTACCGGGGAGAGTTCTTCTCCTTTTACTTGGTGGGGGGGAGGAAAAGACTGTGTGGTCATAGACGGGATCCCCAGTGGGTGCCATGTGAGCTCTGTTGTGCCATATGGGCCAGATTCCTCACTGAGCTCAGCCATGCCCCGATTGGGGAGTGCTGTGTGTGGGAGCCACACTGGCCATGAGCCCACCCAGTGGGATTGCTGGTTGATGGGGCAGTGTCCTTTGGGTCTCGGTGCAGCCTCCCTGTCAGTTCGGCCTGCAGTTGGCGCTTCAGGGGCAAGAGTGCCTTCCCTGGTACTTCTTCCACCCAGGCATGCACTGCACCATGTCTTGGTTCCTCAGTGCCTCACCCCTCTCGAGCAATAATCCAGTGGACTCGCAGGCTTTCCCCTGACCAGCAGCGGGGTGACTCCTATCAACAGCTCGCACAGCCCCAGAAGGATGCTTTAGAAAGCTGCTGGGTCATGTAGTTGGGCTGGGATCTGAAACCTTCTCAAGATGAGGCAGCCAATTAGGCAGTTAGCCAAATCCCCGAAAATAGTTCACTGGTTGATGACCTCTCACTAGATGGTTAAGTGGGGGAGACCAACATCTGCCATCATCCTCCTTAATGGTTTTCCAATGCATAGCCACTCTCCTTGCCAGAATGAGGTCGCAATGCTGTTGGAGGGTGAAAGATGAATAGAGCAAAGGAATGGTAGCTATCTCCTTTATGGTAATGTTATTCCTTCAATCACTGGAGGACAAAAACAACCTGTAGTTCAATATCCAAGATAGTGAGGATATGATGGTAAAAGATCATTACGTAAATGCTCCTATAATTTTATTTCCACATCTAAATTTGTTTTTTCCTATTTTTATGGCTGGGATCTGATTGGGAGGAGAGATCCCACATTATCTACACACAGACCTGTCTCATAAGCACTTTTTGTTCTTCATCATAACAGTGGCATTGAGCCACTATATATATTTTTTTTTGCTGTTACTTGGGCGAAAAGATGTCATTTTGAAAATATATATATATATATATGCCGGTCACCACTGGGTAGTTATAGTTAGGATTGCTTTTCCATTCCCCAGGTTCCAGAGTATTCATTAAAGGGAGATTGATGCGAGGCTCCCTCCCCGAGCTACTTTTTCCCCCGAGGACCCCATTCCCCTGGGCCCAATATATTTCTTAAGGGGAGGGGAGCCGCGTGGCTTCTCTCCTCGAGCCTTAAAAAGGCCCTGGGGACCCCTTCCCCCAGGGCTGTTATTTAATTAAAAGGGAGCGGGTCCGCCTCCCTGAGCCTCTAATGGGCCCAGGAACCCCGTTCTCCAGTCCGACTCACTTGTTGTCTCTTTGGGAGCCCACTATGGGAAACAGTAGTTTTCCTGTCCACGGTACAGAGGGCAGAAACGTGTTTGCTCTCGCCTACCGGGATCATTTTCAAATCTCCTGCCAAACAGGAGCAAACACTAAGGGCCAAATTACAATCCTGGTGGTTGGACCACCAGGCAGTAGTGCGGACGGTCAGGAGACCGCCGTCAAGCTAGCAGCATTCCGACTGCCGTATTTTGACATGAGCGCTGCAGTGAGGGTCTTGCAGCTGTGGTGCCACAGCCGGGGAATGCTAGGCTAATAGGACGAGCCTGTAGCATATCCTGCAGCCGTGGTAGCGCATCCAGCATGTCATTTCACTGTATGCCATGCACCATGTCATGCAGGGCACACAGGGCCCGATTCACAGAACTAACTTACGTCAAAAACGTAAAGTTAGTACTTTTTGGTATTCACAGAATACACTTACTCATTTTGGTATTCACAGAATGCACTTACTCATTTTGGTATTCACAGAATGCACTTACTCATACTAACTTTGGGGCCGATTCTGATGCGGGTTGGAAAAGCTTCCCGACCGAATCGGTTGGGAAATGGTGTCCGACCCACTCGGATCGGGAAAGTCCGACCGGCGGAGTAGGATGCATCCGGATGCTTCCAGATACGATTTGGTTGAACTCCCATTGACTTCAATGGGAACATTTGTTCCTAACCGCATCAGAATTGGGCCCTCGGTCGGGAAGACACGTTCCCGATCCGATTTGGAAGGAGCAAATGCCGTTAGGAGGCCTTCCTAACCGCATCAGAATCAGGCCCTCGGTCGGGAAGCTTTTCCAACCCGCATCAGAATCGGGCCCTTTATGTCCGCACTCGGGCCGGAGATTCCGGCCCGGTGGTGGAGATTCCGGCCCGGAGGTGGAGATTCCGGCCCAGAGGTGGAGATTCCGGCCCGATGGTGGAGATTCCGGCCGGTTGTGGAGATTCCGGCCGGTGGCGTAAAGTTAGTACTTTTGGTATTCACAGAATACACTTACTCATTTCGGAAATCACAGAAGTTAGTAGTCCTAACTTTAGGACTCTAAATGCCTTCTGTGAATACCAAAAGTCTTAAAGTTAGGATTTTTCTCAGTTTAGGAGTAGTAAAGTTAGGACTCCTAACTTTAGGACTTCCTAAATGCCTTCTGTGAATACCGAAAGTCTTAAAGTTAGGATTTTTCTCAGTTTAGGAGTAGTAAAGTTAGAACTTTACTACTCCTAAACTGAGAAAAATCCTAACTTTAAGACTTTCAGTATTCACAGAAGGCATTTAGGAGTCCTAAAGTTAGGAGTCCTAACTTTACTCCTCCTAAACTGAGAAAATCCTAACATTAAGACTTTCGGTATACACAGAAGGCATTTAGGAGTCCCAAAGTTAGGAGTCCTAACTTTACTACTCCTAAACTGAGAAAAATCCTAACTTTAAGACTTTCGGTATTCACAGAAGGCATTTAGGAGTCCTAAAGTTAGGACTACTAACTTCTGTGAATACCGAAATGAGTAAGTTCATTCTGTGAATACCAAAATGAGTAAGTGTATTCTGTGAATACCAAAAAGTACTAACTTTACGTTTTTTTTTTTTTTGTCCTCATCTCACCAATAGGCATCTGCAGGTTTGAAAAGCCGACGTCTTCCAACTGGGCGCCCCACGGCTAACTGCACTAGCCTAGGTCAACCCGACCGGCCCCGGGTAGTAGAGGCTTGGTGTAATCATAGGACCCAGAGCGGGGGAGGGGGTTAAGTATAGGGATGACACAATATCATTTACTCTCAAGGGGGAAAGAATAACCTCAGCTCCCTGCCCCATTTCAATAGAGGCTGCCAAATATTGGTCGATGTTTCTCCGTTCCCCTCTTGCTCCAATCGTGCCATAGCAAAAGAGGCCTTAAGCCAATCCTCCCTATTTGGGGGGTGGGGTTTTTCCACCTTATACATAGCTCTCTCCGCGCTAGCAGAATCAAATATAACAACAGCCCCTATGGAGTTGTGGTAAAACAGAATTTGATACATCATTACCCCCAAAAACACCAACAGAAGATTAACCACTATGTTAATTTCAAAGATACCTGACAGGGAATCTCCCACCTCCTTCCAAAATGATCTTAACTCCGGGCACTCAAAAAAATATGAATATCATCCGCAATAGGTAGTCTACACCTGGGACATTTCGGGAGGTGACGGGGCAAACTTGGCTATCCTGGCCGGAGTGTAATATAATCGATTTACAACAAAAAATGATTCTTTTTAGGCTAGCTGATTTAATATATCTGTAAAGCAATTTTAAAGATGACTCAAAAAGAACTTCAACATTTGGCTCAAGGGGAGATTGGTTCCAGACTGATGATTGAGGCAAGAGGTCCAGGTCTTCAGCATCTAGGGACCTCGTATACCACATAGATATCTCTTTCTTTTTGGTTGAACATTTTGCAGTTTCTCCTCCAATTCCCAATCTCCCCTGATTTCTCTACCTTCTGCCTCGTACCATGATCTAAGTTGTAAATATTTAAATTTAGAGAAGGCTAGACCTATCTTTGCTTTTAATACCTCCCATGGGAGGATTCCTTCTGTGTCCATTAAATCTGACCAGATAACCACGCCCGCTCTCTTAATTGGCATTGCCAGGCTATCCTTAAGACAGAGCGGAGTCCCGGGAGAGTCCCATATAGGGGCGAAATCAGAAAAATATCCCAGCCCCCATCTGCATCTGACTTTATACCATGTTTCCAGGGCAGCCTTGAGAACCTTAAGACGCACACGTTTAAAGTATCTCGGAGCCCCAAACTTATATAGAAACCCTCCTCCTCCAATCCCCCTCAACCATGGCCATCTCACCCAAAAGTCTACCCCACGACGTCTCATCTGGACTTGAGAGCAACATCCTAATACCCTTAAATTGAAAGGCAATTAAATACCATCTAATGTCCGGGAGTGCCAGCCCTCCTTTATTTAACCTCCTCCTCAGCTTTCAGTGCTTAGAAATTCCCCCGGTATCGATATAGCTCACGAGATTCAAAGAGTGCACCGGGACCCCTTTAAGAGAAATCCAGGGAGACAGAAGCCTCGAAAAATTTTGGTGAACTTTTTGTCCTATTCTGTTAAGGAGCTGATTTTAACGGCTGCGCTTAAGGAAGGGTTGATTCCATCTACACTTTCAGACTTAAGCCCCTTTTCCTTTTTATTAGATCTGACATCTCCCACATAACCGCAACGAGACAATGGGAAATGGGAAGGAGGTTAGCTGAATTAAATAGCTTGGGGGCAAAGGCTCAATTGAGGTTCCCAGCCACACTACGTGTGATGTGGAACAACCACATGCATATGATTCGAACAACAGAAGAGGTGGATGCCCTAATTGTTAACATCAAAAAGGATAGGGAAGGTAATACAGGAGGGAAATAGTGGTTAAGAGTGCTCTTAGCTTTTGGTCCTAGTTTTTTTGTTTGAGTGGTTTTTTTTTTAAGTGTTACCCGAGGGAGCGGAGACCGAATAGGCTTAGCCTACTGGAAGGGAGGGTTCCTCAGGGTGAAGGGAGTCACAGGGGGAGGGTGGGGAGGCGGTGGGGTTCACAGGGTGGGGAGCAGTTGGGAAAAAATAAAAAAATATTCCTCATCTCTTATGTATATTGAGAAATGCCGCATAGTGGGGAGAGGGGGTTCATTAGTTGATGGTAGGCAATCCTAATAAAGATAGAAAAGTCTGCTTTATCTCCTGGAATGTGAATGGGTTAAGGTGCCCACGTAGGCAAAGGTTGATTCTTAAATACTTAGAACTAAGTCCAGCCCAGGTCTTTCTTCTACAAGAGACACACTTGACACCTGCAGAATTTTGTTCAATTTTTTCTAAAATTCCTTGGATAGATTGTTTTTGCTCTTCACAGCAAACATTTAATAGCAGAGGTGTCGCAATAGTGGTGAAGAGAGGGACTCCTTGTGTAATTAAATCTGTCCAGACTGATCAAACGGGGCGATGGATAGTGGCCCAGATGGAGTTTGGGGGTTAGAGCTGGCTTGTTCTTCTTATTATGGTCCTAATGTGGATGACCCGTCATACATTTGCAAATTACAAGCTAAGTTGATTTCGGCGACCCCCTTGCTGATAGGAGGTGACTTTAATGTTCTCCTCGACCCAGTTAAGGACAGGTCGAATTTGAGCCGTATAATAGGAGCTCCGAGAACCCGTCGGGCCATGAAGAACATGTTGTATAATATGGATCTGGTTGATGCCTGGAGGGCTAAGAAAGGAGATCTCCAGGGGTTCACATTTTTTAATAAAAAATATCACCACGCTTCGAGAATAGATTACATCCTAGTTAGTAGGGATGTATTGGATAACCTGTTTGGGATTTCTGTACTACTCTACCCATCTCTCTGATCATGCTCCAGTTTTATTCTCATACTCTAGGCTAGGTAGTATTCTACAAACTAGATGGACGCTGAACAGAGCAATGCTGTTAGATTCTGGAATTATTCAGTCTATTAAAGCATTTTCGGTAGAATTTTTTATTTTGAATATTGGCTCTACGACCCTGGAGTACGTATGGGATGCGTACAAAGCCGGCCTGAGAGGCAGGTTGCATGGTTTAATTTGCTCTAAAAATCGAGCTCAAGCCCAGGAGATATATGCCATAGAGAAAAAGATCTTGGATTTAGAAGCCGAAAGAAATGGCCTTACTCAGGAGGCTACGGATAGATCGATACAAATTCAGAAGGATTTGGAGGGGGCTAGGCAGGAGTTCAGGAGCCTGCTGGACCAGAAGTGTAGGGCACAATGGCTTGTTAAAAATATGCAAAACTTTGAATACGGGGAAAAAGCTGGTGCTCTGCTAGCATGGAAAGCCAGAGTGGATAGATCAAGAAATAATATTAATGAATTGATAATTAACAACAACGGAGATAGGTCTAGCAAGGTAGAGGAAATGCAAACGTGTCTTCTTGCCCTTTTCTCAGACCTGTATAAGGAGAACTTGGTCCCCCTAAAGATAAAATACAATCTTGGCTAGCGGGCAAATCTTTGCCAATTTTAACAGATGCTAGCCGTGCCCTTCTGGAAGCTCCAATCACTCTAGAAGAGATCAGGAACCAAATTAAAAAGTCCAAAAAAATAAAGCCTCTGGGTTGGATGCTCTTCCGAATGAAATTTACAAACTTCTGTTGGATGAATTGGCCCCGGTGTTGGAAACTCTATTTAATTTAATATATAGATCAGTGGGCGAGATCCCTAGATCTTGGAAGGAAGCTACCATCGTCCTGATTTTAAAGCCGGGGAAGGACCCATTAAAAGCCGATTCATATCGTCCGATCTCCCTGCTGAACGCCGATTATAAGATCTTTATGGGCATTCTGGCGGGGAGATTGGCTAAACTGGTCCCTAGTCTGGTTAATATTGATCAGAAGGGTTTTATAGCGGGGAGGTTTATCCAGGAACAAACACAATTGTTGATCGGGAATATCGATTTGGCTGTGGTGAGATCAGATCCCTTGGCAGTGGTGGCCTTGGACGCGGCCAAGGCTTTTGACAGAGTGTGTTGGAGATACCTCTGGGAGGTACTAGAGGGAATGGGCTTCGGCCCTATTTTTGTCCAAACCCTAAAGAAATGTTACCAGGGGGCCTCAGCAAAGATTTTGCTGAATGGCATGGTGACCCAAAGTTTTGACATCCAGAGTGATGTCATTTGAGATGTCATCAGTGATGTCATCAGTGATGTCACTGACCATGTCATGAGTGATGTAATATGTGACGTCATCAGCAGTGCATTGCGGGGGCGCGAGTTATAGTTAGCTGAACTAACTATAACGGGGGAATTTCACGGGTTTTGTACGAGTGCAATGTCCAACTAACTATAACTGTCCCTAAAACCTATGGTTTTTTCAGTGAATTTCAAAGGTTTTTTAAATGCTAATTTCTAACTATAACGTGTCTGAAACCTATGGTTTTTTCAGTGAATTTCAAAGGTTTTTAAAATGCTAATTTGTAACTATAATGTGCCTGAAACCTACGGTTTTTTCAGTGAATTTCAAAGGTTTTTTAAATGACAATTTTTAAATGTATTAATTTTTATATTAATTTTTTTCATACTGATTTACTACATTTTTAGAAACAATTTCTTTTACATATTTTATTTTTAAATTACATTGTAATTACATTATACATTACATTACAAAAAATACTTTCTCAGAATGAATTACTTTAGTTTAAATACTTTGCACATAGGCAATAGACTTTTAAGTACAGTAGTTACAGTTGTTGCAATGGGCAACACATTTTCAAACACAATGCAACATTCAGCTCAATGTGAATTTCTAGTTAAATGCAATTAGTTACTTTATGGATTACTTTTCTAACCACAGGACTGGATCCTAGATTCAGTCCTGGTACATCTCCTGTAAACAGTTGAGTAAAAGCGTTTTGGTTACAGTCGTGATTTTTAAGGAATATTATTGTATTTTAAAAGTTGACACTTAGAAACTTTTTCTCATAGAATCACCAATGTTATCCTATGGAAGGAAATTCACTTAGCAGGTAAAAACTGTTATCATTACTTTTTCTTACTCAGTGTTGGATCCTGGATCCAGCACTGGTGCATCTCCTGTAAACAGTTGAAAGAATGCGTTTAAGTCATACAGGCGATTTTTAAGGAATATTTGTAGTTTGTGAAAATCGACACTTTGAAACTTTTCTGCTGAAAACCAGACAATGGATTCCTATGGAAGAAAATATAAGTTACTGGTAAGTACGGTTAAAATTACTTTTCAGGACCAGTACTGGGCTGAAAGATACAGCACTGAGGTCTCTCCTTATAACAGGTGAGTAAATCGGAATTCGTATTTCGGCTGATTTTAGAGGAATATTTGTATGTTTCAAAAATCAACACTTAGAAACTTTTTCAGCAAAAAGCAGGCAATGATATCCTATGGAAGGAAATTCAAGTTACTGGTAAGTACGGTTAAAATTACTTTTGAGGATCAGTACTGCGCTGAAAGATGCAGCACTGAGGTCTCTCCTGATAACAGATGAGTAAATCGGAATTCGTATTTCGGCTGATTTTAGATGAATATTTTAAAGTTCCAAAACTCCACACTTAGAAGAATTTCCAAGTGAAACCAGTCAATGTTAGCCTATAAAGGAAATTCAAGTTACCGGTAAGTACGGTTAAAATTACTTTTCAGGATCAGTACTGGGCTGAAAGATGCAGCACTGAGGTCTCTCCTGATAACAGGTGAGTAAATCGGAATTCGTATTTCGGCTGATTTTAGAGGAATATTTTAAAGTTCCAAAACTCCACACTTAGAAGAATTTCCAAGTGAAACCAGTCAATGTTAGCCTATGGAAGGAAATTCAAGTTACTGGTAAGTACGGTTAAAATTACTTTTCAGGACCAGTACTGGGCTGAAAGATGCAGCACTGAGGTCTCTCCTGATAACAGGTGAGTAAATCAGAATTCGTATTTCGGCTGATTTTAGAGGAATATTTGTATGTTTCAAAAATCCACACTTAGAAACTTTTTCAGCAAAAAGCAGGCAATGATATCCTATGGAAGGAAATTCAAGTTACTGGTAAGTACGGTTAAAATTACTTTTGAGGATCAGTACTGGGCTGAAAGATGCAGCACTGAGGTCTCTCCTGATAACAGGTGAGTAAATCGGAATTCGTATTTCGGCTGATTTTAGAGGAATATTTTAAAGTTCCAAAACTCCACACTTAGAAGAATTTCCAAGTGAAACCAGTCAATGTTAGCCTATGGAAGGAAATTCAAGTTACCGGTAAGTACGGTTAAAATTACTTTTCAGGACCAGTACTGGGCTGAAAGATACAGCACTGATGTCTCTCCTGATAACAGGTGAGTAAATCGGAATTCGTATTTCGGCTAATTTTAGATGAATATTTTAAAGTTCCAAAACTCCACACTTAGAAGAATTTCCAAGTGAAACCAGTCAATGTTAGCCTATGGAAGGAAATTCAAGTTACTGGTAAGTACGGTTAAAATTACTTTTCAGGACCAGTACTGGGCTGAAAGATGCAGCACTGAGGTCTCTCCTGATAACAGGTGAGTAAATCAGAATTCGTATTTCGGCTGATTTTAGAGGAATATTTGTATGTTTCAAAAATCCACACTTAGAAACTTTTTCAGCAAAAAGCAGGCAATGATATCCTATGGAAGGAAATTCAAGTTACTGGTAAGTACGGTTAAAATTACTTTTGAGGATCAGTACTGGGCTGAAAGATGCAGCACTGAGGTCTCTCCTGATAACAGGTGAGTAAATCGGAATTCGTATTTCGGCTGATTTTAGAGGAATATTTTAAAGTTCCAAAACTCCACACTTAGAAGAATTTCCAAGTGAAACCAGTCAATGTTAGCCTATGGAAGGAAATTCAAGTTACCGGTAAGTACGGTTAAAATTACTTTTCAGGACCAGTACTGGGCTGAAAGATACAGCACTGATGTCTCTCCTGATAACAGGTGAGTAAATCGGAATTCGTATTTCGGCTAATTTTAGATGAATATTTTAAAGTTCCAAAACTCCACACTTAGAAGAATTTCCAAGTGAAACCAGTCAATGTTAGCCTATGGAAGGAAATTCAAGTTACTGGTAAGTACGGTTAAAAATACTTTTCAGGAACAGTACTGGGCTGAAAGATGCAGCACTGAGGTCTCTCCTGATAACAGGTGAGTAAATCAGAATTCGGATTTCGGCTGATTTTAGAGGAATATTTGTATGTTTCAAAACTCCACACTTAGAAACTTTTTCAGCAAAAAGCAGGCAATGATATCCTATGGAAGGAAATTCAAGTTACTGGTAAGTACGGTTAAAATTACTTTTGAGGATCAGTACTGGGCTGAAAGATGCAGCACTGAGGTCTCTCCTGATAACAGGTGAGTAAATCGGAATTCGTATTTCGGCTGATTTTAGAGGAATATTTTAAAGTTCCAAAACTCCACACTTAGAAGAATTTCCAAGTGAAACCAGTCAATGTTAGCCTATAAAGGAAATTCAAGTTACCGGTAAGTACGGTTAAAATTACTTTTCAGGATCAGTACTGGGCTGAAAGATGCAGCACTGAGGTCTCTCCTGATAACAGGTGAGTAAATCGGAATTCGTATTTCGGCTGATTTTAGAGGAATATTTTAAAGTTCCAAAACTCCACACTTAGAAGAATTTCCAAGTGAAACCAGTCAATGTTAGCCTATGGAAGGAAATTCAAGTTACTGGTAAGTACGGTTAAAATTACTTTTCAGGACCAGTACTGGGCTGAAAGATGCAGCACTGAGGTTTCTCCTGATAACAGGTGAGTAAATCAGAATTCGGATTTCGGCTGATTTTAGAGGAATATTTGTATGTTTCAAAAATCAACACTTAGAAACTTTTTCAGCAAAAGCAGGCAATGATATCCTATGGAAGGAAATTCAAGTTACTGGTAAGTACGGTTAAAATTACTTTTGAGGATCAGTACTGGGCTGAAAGATGCAGCACTGAGGTCTCTCCTGATAACAGGTGAGTAAATCGAATTCGTATTTCGGCTGATTTTAGAGGAATATTTTAAAGTTCCAAAACTCCACACTTAGAAGAATTTCCAAGTGAAACCAGTCAATGTTAGCCTATGAAGGAAATTCAAGTTACCGGTAAGTACGGTTAAAATTACTTTTCAGGATCAGTACTGGGCTGAAAGATGCAGCACTGAGGTCTCTCCTGATAACAGGTGAGTAAATCGGAATTCGTATTTCGGCTGATTTTAGAGGAATATTTTAAAGTTCCAAAATTCCACACTTAGAAGAATTTCCAAGTGAAACCAGTCAATGTTAGCCTATGGAAGGAAATTCAAGTTACTGGTAAGTACGGTTAAAATTACTTTTCAGGGCCAGTACTGGGCTGAAAGATGCAGCACTGAGGTCTCTCCTGATAACAGGTGAGTAAATCAGAATTCGTATTTCGGCTGATTTTAGAGGAATATTTTAAAGTTCCAAAACTCCACACTTAGAAGAATTTCCAAGTGAAACCAGTCAATGTTAGCCTATGAAGGAAATTCAAGTTACCGGTAAGTACGGTTAAAATTACTTTTCAGGATCAGTACTGGGCTGAAAGATGCAGCACTGAGGTCTCTCCTGATAACAGGTGAGTAAATCGGAATTCGTATTTCGGCTGATTTTAGAGGAATATTTTAAAGTTCCAAAATTCCACACTTAGAAGAATTTCCAAGTGAAACCAGTCAATGTTAGCCTATGGAAGGAAATTCAAGTTACTGGTAAGTACGGTTAAAATTACTTTTCAGGGCCAGTACTGGGCTGAAAGATGCAGCACTGAGGTCTCTCCTGATAACAGGTGAGTAAATCAGAATTCGTATTTCGGCTGATTTTAGAGGAATATTTGTATGTTTCAAAAATCCACACTTAGAAACTTTTTCAGCAAAAAGCAGGCAATGATATCCTATGGAAGGAAATTCAAGTTACTGGTAAGTACGGTTAAAATTACTTTTGAGGATCAGTACTGGGCTGAAAGATGCAGCACTGAGGTCTCTCCTGATAACAGGTGAGTAAATCGGAATTCGTATTTCGGCTGATTTTAGAGGAATATTTTAAAGTTCCAAAACTCCACACTTAGAAGAATTTCCAAGTGAAACCAGTCAATGTTAGCCTATGAAGGAAATTCAAGTTACCGGTAAGTACGGTTAAAATTACTTTTCAGGATCAGTACTGGGCTGAAAGATGCAGCACTGAGGTCTCTCCTGATAACAGGTGAGTAAATCGGAATTCGTATTTCAGCTGATTTTAGAGGAATATTTTAAAGTTCCAAAACTCCACACTTAGAAGAATTTCCAAGTGAAACCAGTCAATGTTAGCCTATGGAAGGAAATTCAAGTTACTGGTAAGTACGGTTAAAATTACTTTTCAGGACCAGTACTGGGCTGAAAGATGCAGCACTGAGGTCTCTCCTGATAACAGGTGAGTAAATCAGAATTCGTATTTCGGCTGATTTTAGAGGAATATTTGTATGTTTCAAAAATCCACACTTAGAAACTTTTTCAGCAAAAAGCAGGCAATGATATCCTATGGAAGGAAATTCAAGTTACTGGTAAGTACGGTTAAAATTACTTTTGAGGATCAGTACTGGGCTGAAAGATGCAGCACTGAGGTCTCTCCTGATAACAGGTGAGTAAATCGGAATTCGTATTTCGGCTGATTTTAGAGGAATATTTTAAAGTTCCAAAACTCCACACTTAGAAGAATTTCCAAGTGAAACCAGTCAATGTTAGCCTATGAAGGAAATTCAAGTTACCGGTAAGTACGGTTAAAATTACTTTTCAGGATCAGTACTGGGCTGAAAGATGCAGCACTGAGGTCTCTCCTGATAACAGGTGAGTAAATCGGAATTCGTATTTCGGCTGATTTTAGAGGAATATTTTAAAGTTCCAAAACTCCACACTTAGAAGAATTTCCAAGTGAAACCAGTCAATGTTAGCCTATGGAAGGAAATTCAAGTTACTGGTAAGTACGGTTAAAAATACTTTTCAGGACCAGTACTGGGCTGAAAGATGCAGCACTGAGGTCTCTCCTGATAACAGGTGAGTAAATCAGAATTCGGATTTCGGCTGATTTTAGAGGAATATTTGTATGTTTCAAAATCCACACTTAGAAACTTTTTCAGCAAAAAGCAGGCAATGATATCCTATGGAAGGAAATTCAAGTTACTGGTAAGTACGGTTAAAATTACTTTTGAGGATCAGTACTGGGCTGAAAGATGCAGCACTGAGGTCTCTCCTGATAACAGGTGAGTAAATCGGAATTCGTATTTCGGCTGATTTTAGAGGAATATTTTAAAGTTCCAAAACTCCACACTTAGAAGAATTTCCAAGTGAAACCAGTCAATGTTAGCCTATGAAGGAAATTCAAGTTACCGGTAAGTACGGTTAAAATTACTTTTCAGGATCAGTACTGGGCTGAAAGATGCAGCACTGAGGTCTCTCCTGATAACAGGTGAGTAAATCGGAATTCGTATTTCGGCTGATTTTAGAGGAATATTTTAAAGTTCCAAAACTCCACACTTAGAAGAATTTCCAAGTGAAACCAGTCAATGTTAGCCTATGAAGGAAATTCAAGTTACCGGTAAGTACGGTTAAAATTACTTTTCAGGACCAGTACTGGGCTGAAAGATGCAGCACTGAGGTCTCTCCTGATAACAGGTGAGTAAATCAGAATTCAGTATTTCGGCTGATTTTAGAGGAATATTTGCACAATGGTGAAGGGAGGGGCGGGGCCTGAGGTGACATCTGTGCAAACGCGCCCCGTGGCGCGTTTTAAGTTGGGGGATTAAGTCCCCTTGAATCATGAGGGTCCCTACGGGCCAACTAGCCCACCAGGAACCTCCAGTATGCGCCAGGGGCTGCGTTGCAGAGACATGTACAGAGGCCACACCCCTTTTACACCTCTCTGCAACGCAGCTCTGTGGCGCTTTCTGGACGTACCTGTTGGGCTAGTTGGCCCCCAGGACCCTCAGGATTGAAGAGGATTTAATTCCCCATCTTAAAACGCGCCACGGGGCCTGTTTGCACACATGTCACCTGAAGCCCCGCCCCTCCCTTCACCACTGTGCAAACGCGCCCGTGGCGCGTTTTAAGTCGGGGGATTAACTCCCCTTGAATCCTGAGGGTCCCTGGGGTGCAACTAGCCCACCATATACCTCCAAAAGCGCCATAGAGCTGCGTGGCAGAGAGGTGTAAAAGGGGCGTGGCCTCTGTACACCTCTCTGCAAGGCAGCCCCTGGCGCATACTGGAGGTTCCTGGTGGGCTAGTTGGCCCCCAGGGACCCCCAGTATTCAAGGGGAATCTGCTCCCTCTGCAAACGCGCCAGGGTGGTGAAGTGAAGGAAGGGGCGGGGCCTACGGGCCCGATCGTTTTTTTTGGTTTTTTTTCCTGAACGGGGGCTGTGTGGCCCCCTTCCTTTTTCCTATTTTTAGGCCCTGGGGACCCCATCCCCCAGGGCCTTACCCCTTTTTTTAAAATTAAAATAAAAAAAAACGGGAAGGGGGCCGCGTGGCCCCCTTCCCTGGGCCTGTATTGGCCCCGGGACCCCATCCCCCGGGGCATGGCCTCTTTTTTTTTATTTGGAGGGGGGCTGCCTGGCCCCCTCCTCAGGCCATTTAAGGCCCCGGGGACCCCATCCCCCGGGCCGGCCTTGTACTTTTTTAAAAATTTTTCCATTTTTTTACTTTGGGGAGGGGGCTGCGTGGCCCCCTCCGTGGCCACTTATGGCCCCGGGACCCCATCCCCGGGGCCTGGCCTCTCATTGGGGACTGTGGGGGTCGCCAAGCCCCCACAGTCCCGCCGGCTCCCCGTGTCCTACGGGAGCCGGCATTGCTTTAGCACATGGGGAGCTGCTAAGATGCAGCTCCCCATGTGGAAAGCAATCAGCTTTGGATATTGGAAGAGAGAGCAGGTTTCCTGCTCTCTCTTCCAAAATCCAAAGCAGTTTGCAATGACAGGACGGGAGCCGCGAGGCTCCCGTCCTGTCATTGCAAACAGCAGTGTCCCGGGGTAGGCACCCCGGGACACTGCAGGAGCCGGCTCCTGGGGGTGGCGGTCCCCAGGGCCACCACAGGCTCCAGGAGGGGTGCCGCGCGGCCCCCTCCCTACATTTTGAAAGCCCCGGGGAGGTGGTGGTCCCCGGGCTTGGGGGTCCAAAACGGACCCCCATTTTAATTTTTCTTAGTGCCCCGGGAGGTGGTGGTCCTCGGGCGTGTGGGGGCTGGAGCCCCCACACAGGTTTTTAATTTAAAAAAAGAAGCCCCGGGAGGTGGTGGTCCCGGGGCTGCGGAGGGCTCAGAGCCCTCCCGCACCATTATACATAAAGCCCCGGGGGTGGTGGTCCTCGGGGCTTGGGGGCCCTTAGAGGCCCCCACACATAAAATTAACCCCCCCAGCATGCCCTCGGGACTTGGCCCACCCGGGGCCAATTACATCGAAGCGCGGGAGACCGCGCTTCGATTTTTTTTTTTTTTTTTGCAGGATTCGCGCTCCCTGAGCGCATCCTGCCGATTTTTAATAAAAATAATAATAATTTTTTTTTGCCCAGGGGGTCCTTGTGGGACCCCCTGAGCAGACCTAGGGGGTCAGGGTGTTTCTACCCTGCCCCCTTTGTGCGCTTTGCGCACTTGTTTCTGTCCCTCGGTTCTACCGAGGGACAAAATGGCTGCCAACACTTCCTGATTTGGAGTGTTGACAGCCAATTAACATAAAGCTCGTGCTCGGGAGGATCCGCGGCCCTAGATATATCTATCTTTTTACTTTTGATTTTCTCACCAACTACTGAACGGATTTACACCATTTAACAAAAGGGTTCTTTCTGAACCAAGAACTACCTCTTTGCCAAATTTGGTGTAATTCCGTTCAGCAGTTCGGGCTGTAGCCGTGTCTAAAGTTTCCTATGGAAAATTGCATGGGGAAAACGCGTTTTGGGACCCCCCTTTTTCTCGGCCCCCGCTTGACGAATCCCCGAGACTTTCAGGGTAGGAGCGGACCGGAGCGCCCCACAAAGTTTGAAAATTTTGCGAAGATACGTCAACCGGCAAGAGAGTTATTTCAAATAGAATGTCGCGGATTTCCTATGGATAATAGGTTGTAACTATAACTATCTACTGGCGACCGCCAGTAGATAATATATATATATATATATATATATATATATATATATATATATATATATATATATATATATATATATATAAGAGACAGATATATTTAGGGGCATATTCACAAGGAGCTATCGCCGAATTAATGGCACTTTATCGCAGCCAAAGTCGTGATAAATTTACCTCCCCATTCACAAGCCGGTGTTAACAGCCCACAGTGCCAGTTTACCCGTGATAGCAACCGTAAAAAACATCGCCACAGAGGACCCCCGCAAATATCGCTAATGAGATGCAGAGTAGGCGTTCCCGTGCCAAAAGTCGAGACAACATCACACCTCAACATTCACAACGACCAGCCACAGCGGCGATAAGAACACAAAACAGGCGATAAGGCGCGTTAGCACCAGGAAATTTACACCTGCTCTGACCTGGAGTAAAGTCGGATGGCAGCCAGCACCACAAAAGGGAGCACAGCCCAGGGCCACAACCGAAGGGCAACAGATGCCATGGA